>VCJA01003182.1:27807-39133 GCA_024139275.1 Backusella macrospora
TTTGGTAATGTGTTGGTGCGTTTAAGAATATCTTTATTTTCGATAGAATGAAACGTACTAAAGTTACAAGAGAGAACGAATACTTGGAAGTGAACAATTAAAGGTTTTTATAATAAAGCATCAGTCTATCCATCTATTGGATTCCTTTATAATACCATTAAATGTCCAAATAAATTTTGTCCATATAAACATTAGGCTCTTTATTTAGAAACTTGTCACCTATTTAAATCAATCCACCAATAAATAGGGCATATGTTCATACTGTATTTTTCAAGAAAATGAGAAAAAATTTCAAATAAATGAGACAAGGTTTCGATTTATTGAGAAAAAGTGTGAAAATCACTAGGAGTAAGAAAAAAAGTTTAATGGTTGATCTCGTTGTGATTATAAGTATAAAAACGATTTGAAATTTTGATAATTTTTTCTTTAGACCATTTGAATTGACACTGATAGGCTTGCTCAAAATAGCATAAATGGGCAAAACACATAAATAATAGTGAAAATAATACGCAAAAGAGCTATTTTATTTATTTTTCTTCTCTATTATAAAATTCATGACTCATTTGCGTATTATTTTCACTATTATTTATGTGTTTTGCCCATTTATGCTATTTTGAGCAAGCCTATCAGTGTCAATTCAAATGGTCTAAATAAAAAACTATAATAATATCCACAACGAGATTACCCTTCAAACCTTTTTCCTTACTCCTGATGATTTTCTCAATAAATTGAAAGCTTTTCTCGATAATTTGAAAAATGCAGTATGGGCTAAATAGGTGGCTGATGTTTTGTGACGGCTAAATCTCTTTTTTACTCCAGGTTTTCGGGAGGAGCGAGAGAGGCACGCACCACAAGAGTAAGGCGAGAATCTGACATTGAAGCACCTTCTCTTTTCATAAACCTTAGAATACCAAAGTATGTTGTCTAAACAAAATACACCCTTCCAATCCAGGGGATGTCCAACATTTAAATAGATGGATGGATGTATAGATTAAACGATGGATAGTCATAAATTAACCATCATATTATTTTTTTATTTTTTATAAAAAGCATGTCTGACGAGGAACAAGTCATCATCGAGAACCAGGAAGTCGAAGTTGCTGCTGAAGCTCCTGCCGGTCAAATGTCTGTTGAAGATGCTCTTCAAGAAGTCCTTCGTCGCGCTTTGGTCCACGACGGTCTCGCTCGTGGTTTGAAGGAAGCCGTCAAGGCTTTGGACAGGTTAGAAATAGAAATGTTTTATATGAAAGTTAATGGTGGACTCAAGTAATTTTTTTAAAAAAAATAGACGTCAGGCTCATTTGGCTGTTCTTTGCGAATCTTGCACTGAATCCGAATACATCAAGCTTGTCGAAGCTCTCTGTGCTGAACACAACATCAACTTGATCAAGGTTTCTGATGCCAAGAAGCTTGGTGAATGGGCCGGTCTCTGCAAGATCGATCGTGAGGGTAACGCCCGTAAGGTTGTTGGTTGCTCTTGTGTTGCCGTCACTGACTTCGGAGAAGAATCCGAGGCCATGAACGTCCTTTTGGATTGTAAGTAGAAGGAGAGAACATGAGTATTATAAATTGAATCTAATATTTTTGAATTTATTTTTCATAGACTTCAAGACCCGTTAAATAGTTTTTGAACTCTGCGTGTGTGTATGAAATAATAATAATAAAGATACATTTATACTCTTTCACTTTTTTTTTTACAATCAATTCGTTTATATGACTACTATTATTGGATACTTTGGAGGTGTTTATGATATATTGTTGGCACGGTTACAGAGTGAAAGAGACAATTCATTTATTAAAAGAGTGGACTTTCTTAGACTGAAGTTATGTTGCTTTTATCTATCCTATTCTCTTTGAATCTAATGTATTTTAAATAGTTGAACTGAAGTTTTATATCAAGTAGCAGTATCCTGTACTAAACATTTGAAAAACGTTATGGAAATTGAATACACGGCCTTCAGCGCATATATATGTCCTGGTGCTCTGTGTTATCAATAGTATAATTTATACGTTTAAAAACTCTAATTTATCAGTCCTTTGCTCAATTCAAATGATAACACTATACAAAAATCTTAGAAAAGGTGAATTTTTTCTTTTTTGGACAAGAAGAAGAAGAAAGGAATACCTTTACTTGATAAATTGTTCTTTAAAGATAAAGGTAAGTTATATTTGAGACGTATTTCATTCATATATTAAAAACAAGTAAATGGTAATGTAAGCATTGGCAATATCTGTATTTGTATTATTTACATTACTGTACACTCCTGAATCGTATGGTGCCAAAAAAAAAAAAACTAAGTTCGAAATTTTTTATCGAATTATATAGAACAACTCTAAGAATGAAAGATTGGACATCCTATACAAATTCAGAAGAAGTGTGGCAAAAAAAAAATTGAAAAACATCTCCAACTTCTTCTCCAACAAGAATGCTTGGTTTTGTATCATTCTACATATTCTTTCCTTGAAGTTATGTGCAACAGGAAGTGGCTACATTAACCATAAATGTAAAGCAAATAGTTGGGACTTATTCCTTCCATTCAAATAGTCAGAATCGAAAAGTTTTGTATGTATGCAAGTGGTGTCCGAATGGGTATGATACAAAATTCATGATTAAAATAGTATATAAACCGTGCCCGATTCTCTTCTCACTATCTTATTTCTACATTTTACAAATGCGCTATCAACATTATATCATTTTAATAGCAATGGTGCTAATCAAGTTATCCACCTGTTTTATTATTATTATTATTTATAATTTAAACTAAGCAACTTTTTGAGTTGTAATCAACTTGAATTGTAAACTCTTTCAGTTTATTGAACGTAAATAGATTAAAGTTCAATTGGTAAATAGGTCAATTTATTAAAACGTCTTCACAGATCGAATATTAGCATTTTAAGTTACCAAGTGAAGTAAGATAAAAAAAATAAACTCCGTAATGGAGATAAAACCTTAATCTGGTTGTGTATGTAAAAAGAAAAAAAAAAGAAAAGGAAAGCTGGTCTGATATATGTGTGCCTAATGCTTGTAAACTCTTTTACTTGGTACCATTAGTGTTTCCATAACTGTACAATCAAATTTAGTTCTTCATAATAATAATAAAAATATGACATAAAAACATCTAAGTATTTTTATTTTTATATTTCTTTATTCTACAACCTTGCATCTCACTCCACTCTTGATATTTGACATGAAGTGTGTACAACAATGACATCAGATACGAAGTATGGTAGTCTTCATGCAAAAAAAAGAAAGAAAAAATAGATTGATATAATGATGGCGACAATGGCAATGGTAATGGAAATGGCACTGATACTGACAATGTTTCACTTTTATTATTATTATTACTGTGAAGCGCTAGATAATGATCTTCCTACTTTGAGTTTTTCTGAAGACTCGAATTGAGAAGTAAATACAAACTTATAATGACGAATCAGTGCTTCAACTCTTATTTCAGTTTGACCAAAGTACATATGAATGAACATTTCGACTTTGTCACCTTTCACCAGATCAGGGAAATGAGGCATTTTGATTGGAAACTTGGCTACTCTATATACTCTTGGGTCTGTAATAGACCGAGGTGGGTCTCCATCACCTTGATAAGCATATAAATCTGAGAAAAAAAAAGAGGGGGAAATGATCAGTTTACTGTTACACGGGTCTCTCTCTCTCTCTATTTTTTTTTTACCTGCTTCTGTATTATTTGGATATTTAACTGTATATTTCTTAATTATATATTCATTATTCTTTAATGTTTGACCTCTTTTTACATAGACGCTAAACCTTCTAGCACAGTAAGCAAGACCGTTATTTAACACAACATGATGGTGACTATCTAAAAGTGGATTAAATGGTAAAGCAGCCATAATGCCATATGATCTTTTCGATACACGCTCGGCAATCAATGTAGGTGAAAGACCAAAACAAACCGCACCTCTAGAAATAGCAAGTTCTCCACGGGGTACTCGTTTAATTACACTGATCTGTTCATGGAACTCTTCAGATATGCGATCCATTAGATATTTATTTCGCCCAAATCCTCCTACCAAAAGCAATCCATTCAACTTTTCTTGGTTATTTAAAGCCAGTTGCTCTCGAACCAAGTCAAGAATTTTATTAATGACAGGATCAAACACCCGTGTACGTAATTCATCATATGTGACAAGTAATTTTCCATCTTCTATTCCAGTGTCTTTGTTGTCTTTGATTGATTTTTTGTCCTTTCTTAATTTATTTGGAAGTGTGAGGTAAATGTCATCTTTCTCCTCACCAAAGACTGTCTAACGTATTTTATTAGTCGCCAGATCAGATCAGATCAGTATACATACATACATACATACATACGTACATATATACATATATAAACGACATACGCATTTCTTAATTATTATTTACCTTTTGTTCATTTATAAATGTATCCATGATTATATTCAATCTCTTTCTAGAGAGTTCACCCTGAGGCTTTAATTTCTCATTAATCAAGCTCAGCATATTTTTATCCACAAGCGAAGAGCCATAGGCATTACCGGCGCCACTCGTCACTTCATGTAATGTACGATTTCCATCTTCGTCCTTGTTTAGTTCAAAAATAATCATATCGACCGTGCCACCACCCGCATCACAAACCAAAAATCGTTGCTTGTCACTGAGTCGGAAGTCTTTAATTCTCTTCTCACAGTAAATAGCAGCAGCCTCTGGCTCGCTAATCAACATTAACCGAAGAGGATGGTCACTTCTATCAATGATGCCAGCTCTAATGGCAGCTTCACGCATGGACGCCTTTGCTTGATCATCCCAAATGGCTGGGACAGTAAGACAATATCTAATTCTCTTTTTATTTAAATCGCTAATCTTTTTCTCCATCACCTTGTAAACATAACTGTGTAAACATTCTAAATATTCACTAATGAGTTTTAAGCTGGAGAAACCCGGTGGTAAATTAACTGCGCTGTTTTCATGTAAATGCAACTTGAAGAGTGAGTAGAATTTATTTTCACTATCGGAGAGCTTGAATTTTTCTTTTTCCGCTTTCTTCCCCCAGTATTTATGTTTTCCACTATTTTCGTATATTAGAGTGGTAGGTGTTTTTGGGTAATGGTTACTATCATGACCTGGCCTAGTATTGTTGTGGTTATAATAAATCAAATAAAATTGGTTATCGTTGATCCTTTTTCTTTCTTTCTTTCTTTCTTACCAACTAGTTACATCTACGATCTGAGCTTCTCTTCCTCCTCCACAGCTAGCCCAGGAACAACCTGAATAAGTAGTTCCAAAATCTGTATATTTATAAAATATGCCTTTAATTATTTTGCTTATGAAATTAAGTATCAGAGGGTGATTTTATTTTACCTATTCCAACAACATAATCATAGTTGTTGATATTGAAAGTTGCTTGTCGAGACATGTTTTTTTTATTAGATGTACAAAAAAAGAAGAAGAATAAATGTATAAGAAAATCGCGTATTTAAAAGAGCCAAGTAGTGTGACAATACTTAAGCCAAGGTTGTACTTGGAATTTCCTTTTTATCTATGTGCTGGTGAGTTTTGTCTAAGCCATATGTCCTTATAAAACAAAAAATAGATGTGTACCACTCATGTTCTTTACATATTAACCATAACTGTAAAGATCTTGAATTCATTTTTGGAAAATGAATAAATAAGAGATTTTACTTTAATTCTTACTTAGTGTAGCTATATCCCATAAAAAGTACTCGTTTCTTTCGCCAAAGAAAGTCATTTTTGTATTTCATAACAATTATGCGTGGTACTAATGTTTTTTTTTAAAAAAAAATGTAACCAACTTGTTAAAAACTTTACTCGCTTTTTTTATATATTTTTAGTAAATGTTGAAAAGGAGTGTTCTACAAGGATTATAAATAAAGGAGAGCCAATATCATAACACTTGACTGGAATAAAGAACTAACTATATTTATTAGTTGGAAACAAAACAAGAAAAACCTTTTATCTCTATAAAGAGTTAGCCTCTCATAGCGAGAACCATGAAAGTATACAAGAAGAAAGCACAACTGGCTCATTTCTACCGGAGAACAACGCCAAAAAGGAAGCTGATAAGGCATAGGAAATTGATCCCAGTAAAATAAAGATCCAAACAGAGTAATTCAACAGTTCTAATGTATTATTCAAAGATTTTTAAAAATATTATGCAGTAACAATGTCATATTCTATTGCTAGTGAAAGAATGGTTTACGCAAAGTAAAAAGGAAAATAAAGAGACATAAAATAAGACTTCAAGCGTCAATAGAATATAGTTTGAAATGTAATTTTTTCAATCAGAATAAAAGTAATAAAGTATATGATAAAAATTAGCTAAGAATATATATTGAATCGTGAGCAGAGTTAAAAAAGTGAGTGAGTTAGAAGTGATGGTAAGAATAACTAATTTATTTATTTAAATTTCGATTTTATACTTTTTTGATTAAGTCACGGCAAAATGGCGTGTAACAGCGAGATAGAAAGACCTGGCAGAAAGCTTGATAATAAATCTGGTGATAAGTCCAGTAATACTTCTAATGAAGAGTATAACAGAAAAAGAATAAGTGCCAAATAATCAAATAAAAACTAGACAATGCCTATTATCGTTTTGTTCTATAATATTATATATTAATAAAGAGTAGTAAGCAAGCTGAGGTAACCAAACATATATTATTTTTTTTGGCTGTGTCACAATTTGTAAAGCTAATAAAGACAAGTTGCAGATAATGAGTAATAGGCAGTAAGCTTGTTGCTATTACTATTATTATTACTATTACTATTAAATAATTATATAATCTCTCTAAAGTAGTCTATTAAGTTCTACAATGATACAATACAAGTGTATTGATTTTATTTATTTATTTAAAAAATTAAAACACTTAAATGAAAAAAAAAGGAGATCGCAACAAGTTATTTTCTTTAAGCAGCCTTAAGGATCTTGACAATGTTCTCGAAAGAATCACGGGTCTGGTTAGTGGAGTCACGGTCACGAAGGGTAACAGTACCATCTTCAACAGACTGGAAATCGATGGTGATAGCAAAAGGAATACCAAGTTCATCATTACGAGCATATCTACGACCAATGGAGGCACTTGAGTCATCAGTACGGATGGAGACACCAGCAGCTCTAAGTTCGCGAGAGTACTTGCGAACAAGAGGTTCAAAAGCAGGGTTACCAGATAGAGGAAGCAAGCAGCACTTGAATGGGGCAACTATAATAGGGAAAGAAAGAACATTACGTGCTTCATCATCTTCACGAACCCACCAGCTGTGTTCCAAAAGAGAGTAAAGGATACGACCGATACCGAATGAAGGTTCAATAACGTTGGGAGTGTATTCACGGATGTGTTCTGTGACAGTACCACGTTGGATAGTAACATTACTCTTTGAAATTTCGAATGTTTGACCATTGACGTCAACAGAGGCAACACCGTTAGCTTCCAAATCACTAGCAAGCTTAGAAGCAACATCATCAGACAAGCTTAATAAGGCATCTTCGACAGTCTTGGCATCCTTCTTGAACTTAGGACCAAAGGTCTTCTTGTTAATTTCAACTTGCCATTGCTCAATAACACGAGGTTCAGCAAGTTGTTCACGAACAACCAACTTCTCCTTTGTACGCTTAGAGTGAACAGTCAAATCATAAGCAGAACGATCGGCGCAGCCAACACATTCAATCCAGCCCTATTTATGTATATAATTTTCATAAGATACTGTTTCTCTCTTTCTTTGATGTATATTTATATAATAACACTCAATGGGTAATAGACTTACGTAACTGGTCTTGATTTCAGCATCCCAACAATCACAAGCATAATGAGCCATTTCGTTGTCCATATGTTGACGGAAACGAAGACGGTCACCCTTTATACCAATCTTATCCAAGAAAAGATAGATACGAGCCATGAAGTAACCAAGGGTTTGGTTATCGATGACCTTGTTTGCAACAGCGTCACCAATGGACATAGGAACGGTATCAGTCTTACCGCTCATTTGAACATCCTTAGGCAAAAGAGTCAAAACAACATCCTTAACATCATCAAACTTGGGATGGCTCTTATCTTCAGGATCAACATAGTGCTCAATTTCAGCCATGGTAAATTCACTAAATATTATGATTAGATTCTCTTCTCTTTATCTTTTCCTTTCTTTATTATCTTCTTCTTACTTACCGGACACGCAACAAACCAGAACGAGGAGAAATTTCGTTACGGAAAGAGCGACCTACTTGAGCAGAAGCAAAAGGCATCTTATCATTGTTGAATTCAAGAAGCTTCTTGAAGTTAAGGAATTGACCTTGGGCAGTTTCGGGACGCAAGAAACTATCAAATTATGCTTTTAGTACCTCTTTTTTTTCTCTTTCTTTTTTTTTCAAAAAATAATAACACAAAAAACTTACCCTTTAAGTTGACCAGTGGGACCAATCAAAGATTCAAACATCAAGTTGAACTCTTTGGGTTCAGAGAGCTCGTTACCAGATTCGGGAGAACGGATATCAAACTTCTTCATAATGGCAGTCAACTCCTCACCACCAAAGTTATCAATCTGAGCTAAAGTTTCTTCGTAAGTTTGACGAACATCATCGGCCAATTCTACGGCAACGACAACGCCCTTCTTCTTCTTCTTCTTCTTATCGTCTTTGGCAGCAGCAGCGGCAGCAGCATCAGCAGCAATTTCCTCTGCACTCTTACCAGCCTTTGCAGCCTTTGCAGCCTTGTCACCTTCAAGACGGGCTTCCAAGACAGCCTCAATAACGTGATCAGCTCTGAAGATTTCACCATTCTTTAAATCCTTACACATAAAATCAGCAAACTTGTCAACGTGACCAGAAGTCTTTAATACATCATAAGTTGTCATGATAGTTGTATCAACTTCAAGCATCTCTTCTTCCAAGACGAAGTGGTTACGCCAGAGTGAAATGATGTTGTTCAAAAGAGCACAGCCAGTGGGTCCGAAATCATAGAGACCAGCAACACCTAAAAAACAAAAAGATAAAAAAAGAAGAGTAAGACACGCGCGTCAACTCTCTTTTTTGTCATTACTTACCACCATAGATTTGGAAAGAAGGGGCATAAAAGAAGCGTTTAGTGACAAGTTGCTTTTAAAGAGAAAAAAAGGAGCACGTTAGAAGCTTAGCTTGGTAATTAAATACAAATGTTTTTCCGGCTATATCTTTACCTCAAGAGCAGCTCTATCAAACTTTTCCTCAGGCGTAGACATGGTAAATATGTTTAAAAAAAAATAAAGGGTTGTTGCACCACAAAAAAAAAGGAAACAATTTATATTACTCGGAGTTTTTTTTTGGATTCGGTGGCTTTGAAGTTCTTCCCAACTCGTCCTGACTCACACTCCCACGAATCACAATGAGAAAGGACGGTTACCACCACCGTGCCTTCAGCAATAATTAGCTAATACAACATTGTGTTTAATAAAAATGTCAGTATGAACGACTAATAATGCTATTATCATAACTGCGGCTGTGATATTTTGTCACCTGTTAACAGCCTCATGCGAAATAAAAAATATATGCAAGCCTTAATAAACAGCCTTGATTAATGTTTATAATTTTATCGTTCAATATGTATTATACCTAAACAAGATTATGGTTGGTATATTTGTACATACCTCATTTAGTAAAAAAGTCATGTATTTATTGCGAAAGATAGTTTTGTTTCTCTTTATTTATTTATTTTACCCATGTTTTTACTAGGTGGCATGGATGATGCTCCAACCACTTTATAATATGAAATTATACGATCAAAAAAGCGTATTTCCAAGATGAGTCTTATAAATAAATCTAGGCATTGACAGAAGAAAAATGTAGATAGCAGTTTTGATTCATTCTTGCAGAAATAACACATACATGTATTGCTATGAAGCTCAAACTTACTCTTCTACTTGAACAATCTTAAAATAACTAGAGAATTAGCCATGGAAATGTTAATGTATTATTACTCGTTTCCTCGAAGAGAAATAAACATGGTTGATGTTTTTGGTATATATTATTGTAATATTTCCAGAGTATTGAGTGATTTTTCTGGTATTATATTCAAAAAGTTTCAATATGGTATCGAATTTGATGAAAGTCAATTCTCCTGCGAAAATCTTCAACGGTTTTCGAAAGCCATCTATGAAAAAGGTACATATTTTTGTAACATGGTCGGCCTTATTGACGGAGCAATGCAGCCAATTTATGGCGAAGAGGCGTACAGAATGAGCGATCATATAACGAGATCGTTTTCTCAACCATATTCTGAGGATGTAGCTACCAACAAATCAATGTCTAAAGTCCGTATAGCTGTGGAAATGAAATTAGGAAAGCCTACTTGCTATTTCAACGAATGCAAGTGGAAATACGCAAGTAAGATTTAACAAACCAGATTAGCACTAAAATATATTATTTGTACAATCTTTAAAATTTCTCATAAAATCTTATAGAATTAACTGCTACTTTATTGTTGGTCTGATGTGTGAACGTGATGATAATTATATACTTGAATAGATGCTATGAATAATAAACATTTTTTTTGGTTTATTTAAATATTAATTTTTTTTATCTGAAATTTATTTAAATAATAAATAAATATCATGTAATGTACTGTTAATTATTCATGTCTAACATCACTTCTTGAGATATATTTTTGAAATCTCTGTTCCATATAGTCTTTTGTTCAGAATCTTCTTCAGAGGCATCATCACTTACTAATGCCTACTAGACTGAAGAAATAAAACTTTCCGCCACATGGCGCTGTATTTTATTTTATTTTATTTCTCTTTGTGATACTTTTTATTTTGAACAGTCATAGCCCTCGCTTCTTTGGATTTATTGTCATTTCGTATTATTATCATTATTGTTGTCTATAATATAAGTATATATTAAATAAGAGTATGTTATTTTAAATTTTCTTCTTACATCGCGCCACGCATGACACACTAAAAATTCAATTGAAGGGTTGGCTTTATTTCTTCGGGAGCCTTTGCTTCTGGTAAATTCACCAAAAAACTCATCATACATATCAAGTAGAAGTTTGAAACGCTCAATTACTAATTTTTTTCGCCATAGATGGGGTCTCTTTATCTTGATTCTTCACATCTCCATAGTTTGTAAAAATGTTGATATTTTCAGTGAAATTGTTCCATTTTTCGGTACGATTTTTAAAAGGAACGCTATGCGAGCCAAAAACATTATACCCCATCAATAGAACTATATCTCTATCTATCGTTTCTTTTCTTTTCCTTTTAACTTTTTTTTGGTGAGCACCCATTTCATCCTTGAATTGAGATCTCTTTTTGCTATTGTCGATTGCTTTTTTTTTTTTTTTTTTTTTTTTTTTT
>VCJA01003204.1:6717-17868 GCA_024139275.1 Backusella macrospora
AGAGTTCCAAGTCTTAACTTTTTAGTGACATTTAATTGTCTGTTGTCCAAAGTTTGGATGCGCCTGGTAGAAAAGATGCCAAACAGTCCAGCTAATTTAATTCTTTCTGTCACTGTCACTATGGGCTCAATAGCGCTAGTTCTCGTAAGGTTAATAACTGCTTTGTCCTTGTCTGCATTGGTTGCCTGAAAATGAAATTTTTTTACTAAAAAAGAATAGTTCCAGTATTAACAATTAAAAAACAAAAGTTAAAGCCAATTTGACTTGACATCTTTTTTTGTGAGGAAAAAAATTGAGTTAGTATTTTTGAAAAAAAAAATTGCCTTAATATTTCTTGCAAAATAAAATAAAAATGAAAATCGAAAAAGGGAATTCTAGCTAGAAGCTTGAATTCCTAACGGAATTGAAACCTTAATTTATTTTTGGACAAAAATAATTTGGTTGTGTATGTTCAAACTCCATGATACTAATTCTTTTTTTTTTTACAATAATACTTTTTTTGAGATTAGCCACATAGAAATGATAATGAGAGACCAAAGCTGTATTTGTTATCAGTTCATCCTAAACGTTTTGTGAACACGTTTCTCTTTTAAAGTTTTAAGGTTATAAATACAAATAAACAGATAAACAAACAAAGAGGAAAATTCAACTTATAGATAAATTGAAAAAACAAATATCAAAACAGAGTTTAACAAAAGTTTACCCTGATAATCATTCATGGGCAAACATAAATCTATAAAAAATTTTATCCTCCATTTACAAGAGCTCTAAATGGTGAAAAAAAAAAAGTCAAATAGACATGATAAATTATACTAAAAATCACTATGTTGATTTTATTAAGATGGATTTTGAGACACATCTTTCTTTATCAACCCAACTCTGGCTATTTTTATTACAAAGGAAATCACTGTATGGGACCATTTGATAAAAAAAAACCACAACACAGCCACTCTGAGTTACTATCCTTTCTAGTTCTCAAAGCGAAATGAATTATTTATGATAATTGCAGTATTTGGTAAACAAGCAATGTATTTTTATTAAAATCCCAATTTTATTCTATAATAGATACCTCTATCACTGAATCTGAGTCCCCTGGGCTTTCTAGGATACCAGTAATTCCTGGTACATCAAATTTTTCTAGTTTCATAGCTTCATCTTCTTCGTCTGCTATTTCCAATACCAACTTGGACATTTCCTCCTGCCAAGTGGATGAGATAGACGATATTTTAGAAAAGATGAGAATAAAGCTACGTAATGCAAGACTTTTAGTTTGTCGACAGCTATTATTACACTGGAATAATATATATAATAGATGAATTTAAAGACATTAGTACTACAAACTTAAAAAATACTCCTGGAATAACAGGTTTTTTGTGACCAAAATAGAGAAAGGCTCCTTAATGAGCCTAACGCTCCTTACACTATTGGACTACCTGCTATCGTAGTTGTATTTCTTAAAGAATTTGCTGGAAATCAATCGTGGGTTTGATCTTTATATTGCCGAGTTTCCAGATGTTATTTCTTCTATAGCTCCAGGAACACCTAGTGCAGCTAATACACTCGCATCACTTGCATTTGAATCTGCTACAAACTTTAAAAATATTATAGCTACAACTTTTGATAAGAGACTTCACCATTATTTTCGTCTGCATTCGGGTGAGCTTATGAGAGGCATTTCTACGAGTAATTCTGAAAAAGTATGCGGCTACCTGTATAATCGTTGTATACGTCAACTCCATGCAATGTGGCTCTGATTTGTTCTCTGAAACACTGCTCTTGATGATGCTATAAAGGAAATAGACAGTGATATTGACGTTCATGGTACTTTTCCTGTTACACTCATAAATTTAGCTGACAATGGTTTTATCTAGTTACCGTGCTTATTTGGAGTTCTTGAATATATTAAACAGTGTAATCAAAATGCTATTAATTTGGCAAATGAAGCGCAAGTCGAGGCGATCTTAAGTTTTGGTTATCAGCATACCAGATCTTTAGAGGAGCTTCTTAATCTTGGTAGGCATCGACGATCGAAATTAGTTAGAATTCTAGTGAGCGCGATCAACAGAAGCAATGCTGATAAGATCAATTGAGAGTCACAATTATCAACACAATCCAGATATTATCTTCAAGACACTTTACTTGACTGTATTGATAGAATTTTGATTTCGCAACAGATCCGGGATGAAAGCTTATATCATGTTCCAAATGATGATTTGAGAAAACGAACTTTCCTTCTAGATGCGTTCACTTTGTTCAACTTGGACGTATTTTTACTTTGTTTCCTCACCGTAAGTTAAGCAGACCATATGTGTATATCGATAGAGATATGCTGAACGCCATTTTTGTCCAACTTCGGCAGGTTCTGGGTCTCCCACCAAGAGGCCTTTGCAGTATTCATCCCACTAACAATAATACAGCTGGAGTAAATGTTGAAAATGAAGCTTATCATCAATATATCCATTACTATCTCCAGTTTTCTAGGCTCTCTAGGTTTAACTGAGTGAAGCTACTCTCCCTGCCAAATGGAAGAACCAATAAATATAATGTGTTGTTTACAAGTCTTGTGAAGACTGATGGTCGTTTTATTGATTTTATTTTATCACGTTCTGTTGGTGGAGTTGAGGACTATGAGGATGAACTGCTTGAAACTGAATATTTTAACGAAGAATATTTTGATGATATACTTATTTGAGGCACTGATCCTGGAATGACAAATATGTCTGTTGCTAGTGGTGAAAGCCACAGGGACGATCATGCTGATTATGGTATGTCACACCAAGTCCGACAAATGTCAATAGCTGAATTCTATACTAGTACAAGATATAAAAAGAAAAAGAAATGGATTCCTCAGTTTAAAAATGCACATATTCCTCCAAGTCAAGGCGATGAACTCGATGATAATTTCGGTGGAATAGATTCTGAATATGAAGATGAAGAAGGCAGCAGGGATAGTGGAACAGAAAAAGGTCACGGAAAAGAAGCTAAGCAAGGCCCTCCGGAAGAAGAAGGGTCTGATGAAGAAGTTCAGATAAACCAAAGTATACAAGAGATAAAGTCCGAGATACTCAGTTACAAGACTTTTAATATTGGTTTATACACAGACCATCTTCGTAAATTTTTCAAGCGGTTACCTCGTCTCCTTGCCTTCTATAACATCAGGTTTTCCCGGTTAAGGCTCCTAAACTGCAATGGCTAAAAACGTGCCCAGGCTGAAATGAAACATATTTTTATCGACGGAGGAAGAGAATATAGTTACACAGCTAATAAACAGCAATGTGGTAGGCCAAGAAAGCGACCCAAGCCCGAGTATTTAACTCCAAGAAGGCCACTAAGAGATCTAGATAACCCACATCATCACAAATCCCGTCCTGGCGTTGAAAGAAAATGGAGGCGCTCGCCTCATACAAATGATAACAGACTGACTATTGCTATATTTTGTGGTGAGATTTCCCCCGTTAATATGTGTGGAAAAGTATCAGGTATTGCGAGAGTATGTCTTCGTGTTCTACTGCAAGCTGGAAGAGATGATGAATTGGCAGTGGATACTATTGATGAGTTATATACATCGCAAGTATATTCGAGGTGTAGAGAAAGACTATTAGAAGGAATACTACATAATTAAAATGAGATGCATGCAGTCCAGGTATGCATTATCTGTAGGACTGTATGTCAAAGCGATGTAACTCGAGCCACAACATCCATTACGTTTTCAAAACTTGATTACTAATTGTGATGGCTACTTTACATCGTTGACTAGTTGATGTCTCCTCCTTGTTCCCTTTGCTTCTTACTTTTATTGTATAGCTGTCAATTCAGCCATTCCAATTATCATTACATAGTTGACAACTATACAACCACCACTTATTATTTTAATACAATTAATCATTCCCGCATTTAACCTCATTATTACCTTTAGTTCTTAGTATTTCTTACATTATCGTCATTCTTTAATAGCATTCTTATTACACTTAATTCATATAAATACCCTCAAGAAATCATTAATAAAACATCAGTTTAGAATCACAAGTAAAAACCTCATCTAGTTCTTGTCTTTCTCTTATAGTAATTATCTTTATTATAATATCTTGTTTTGTCTTGTTAAAGCACCTAAAATCCTTCTGTATTGTTTTTGTGCAAAGGTTATATATAGATCTACATCTGTATCCTTACACTGATGGAGAGAGACCAGAAGAATTTCAGAGATTTGCTGTACCCTCTGGTGGATCCTCTGAGTAGCATGATGAATCCTCTGGCACCATTTCCCACTCCTTGTAACTAAGACGAGTCGATGTTTGCTGGTAGGTGCAGAATAATATTATTAACTCAGGTCCAATTCGGTAAGACTAACTATATTTGTAAATAATACCAGTTCGCGTGTAATAAGAATTAAACTCATATTACTAAAAAAGGTGTAAATAGAACTAAAAGATTTATTATTCTATTAATATTCTATTAATATAAAGCTAAGATAATATCTCTTTACTTATTAACAATAGTAAAACTAGAAGAAGGTTAAAAGTCTATTTCAATGACCGCCTCTTTGTTTATAAAACCAGTAAATCTTGAACAAGAGAAATTCTTTCTTAATCAATTATTTATTTAATATTATGTGGAGTTCTCAATTTAGAACTACAGTCAAACAATCCTTAAAATTTCGCCAGTCTTTTGTTCGTGCATATCATCAAGCAGGACAGCCACAAGGTGCTAGTATCAAACTACCTTTGATAGTTTCTGCTGTCACTTTAACTGCAGGCAGCACCGGTTACTGGATCGCCAAACAGCAGCAAAAGATGGAGCCTAAGAGCACTGTTCACGTACAAAGACAACGCCCGCATGTCCCCATTCCCGACATTCCTAGTCATGCCACTTTAAATAAAGCATTCGAAGAATTGCGTAAAGTACTGCCAGCCGAACATGTTTCAGTAGATGAGGAAATGCTTCAACAACACGGCTATTCTAACAATTCCTACCACAATGAGGGTGCACCTAATATTGTCGTTTTTCCCACTAACACCGAGGAGGTTGCAGAAGTAGTCAAGGTAGCCAATCGATATAACCTGCCTATTATTCCATTTTCGGGTGGCACTTCACTGGAGGGCCATTTTTCTGCACCTCGGGGTGGTATTTGTATTTCGTTTACTGAGCATATGGATAATATTGTAGCCTTCCACCCGGAAGATTTAGATATCGTGGTACAGCCTGGTATACAATGGGAGGATTTAAATAATACTTTGAAGAAATCAGGATTATTTTTTCCAATGGATCCAGGGCCAGGGTAAGAAATTATTAAACGATAACATAAAATGGAGATATTTGTTCAATTTATTCTTATACTTATATCTATTTATAATTATCTACATAGCGCTTGTATCGGTGGTATGGTAGGCACTTCTTGTTCTGGTACAAACGCTGTGCGTTATGGTACTATGAAGGAATGGGTAATTAATTTGACGGTGGTTACACCTGAAGGCAAGATTCTTAAAACGCGCCAAAGATCACGAAAATCATCAGCTGGTTATGACTTGACACGGTTATTTATTGGATCAGAGGGTACACTTGGAGTAGTAACAGAAATAACACTGAAATTAGCTGTAATTCCTTCAAGTGAAACTGTAGCAGTTTGTGATTTCCCCAGTATTAGAGATGCAGCGGCCGTGGTACCAGATCTTGTACGAGCTGGTGTTCAGATTGGTGCTGTTGAGTTACTCGATTCACTAATGATGAAAGCTATTAATCTCGCTAATCCAGATTTAGGTCACTCGGAAAAACCCACCTTGTTTTTCAAGTTCACTGGTAATTCAAAAGTCCAAATCGATCATGATATTAAAGTTGTTTCTGAAATTGCAAAGAAGCACCAAGGTGGTGTTTTCCGCTATGCCAAAGATGAAAAAGAGAAACGCGAGCTTTGGGAAGGAAGAAAAATTGCACTTTGGTCGTCTACTTTACTTAAACCTGAAGCATCTGTTTGGACAACTGACGTTGTCGTTCCTGTTTCTCGCTTACCTGAGTTAATTGAAGAAACTCAACGTGATATTGATTCTTCCTTCTTACCCTGTCCAATGGTTGGTCATGTAGGTGATGGTAACTTCCATGTCTTTATCTTATTTGATAAAAACATCAGCAAGGAGCATGATGAAGCTATAAGGCTTAACAAAGACCTTTTAGAGCGTGCTATTCGCATGGAAGGCTCTGTAACAGGTGAGCATGGTGTAGGCATTGGTAAAAAGAGTTTCTTAACAGAAGAGTTGGGTGAAAATACCATTGATTTGATGAAATCAATTAAACTTGCTGTGGATCCGAAGGGTTTGATGAATCCTGAAAAAGTATTACCCGACAATTAAATTTATTTTTAAATAAATAAACTCAATTTCAGAAAATAAACAAAATACTAACGTTGCCGAAGCGAGTGGTGAAGAAGTGGTACAAGCACTTATTTTCATTATTATAAAATTTAAAACACAATAATCCCTATTTCCTCAGATCTTTCAAGCCAAAAAAATTCAAAAAAAAAAATCCTGGGCGGGATTAGGTACAAATAAAATTATATGAAATACAAAGAAATATCACTAGCTATATAAAAAGATAAACTTATGAGAACCATCGCATAAACCAAGGCTGGGTTTGTACCACTTCTTCATCACTCGCTTTGGCAACGTTAGTATTGTGGGTTGTGCATACCACAATCCCTGTTGCCTTCGCTTCGGATTCCGAAGTAGTACAGTTTTCAGGTTGAGAAAAAATTGAATTCTGAATTTTAGTGCTGTTATGTGCTTGGCCTACTGGTTTGTAATAATATCTTTCAAGCGTATTGGATTCTTGTGACCAATTTGCATGTTCCTTTACGTTGGTAATGAATACTCCTCTTTGGATTGCCTTAGTGCTGCTGGCCGCACTGATGAAGTGGGCTGAATAGTCTTGGTTAATACCTGCTTTCAACATATGTGTCTTTACCCATGCGACCACCGTCTTTGGCGCTATATTTGTTGGTTGAATTTCGTTAGGTTTATTCAAGTTGGACAACAATAGAGTATGATCTTGAGGTAAACAAGAACGAAAGACCATAGTGTCTTGGATAAACTTCTCTAGACAGCGGACGACACAAAGTTCTATCTGTTGAGCATCATCCAATAGTCCCAATTGGGTGCTTTTCTGTTGAGCCTCTTTGAGTTCCCGTATATGTAATACCACACCTGAGAGAGAGTAGTTATCCTGTGAGTACCGTAATAACGTGTCTCTGAACTGTAACCCTACAAGATTACTTCGAGGACGCCACATGGTATGTAGGCAGAGTAATAACACTAATGTTTGTTGTAAATCATATAAAGATAGAGTTTCAGTGGGAGATAGTTCATGTTTAATGTAACTGGTTAGGATATCCAGGTCCCAAGTTTCAATGTTCATGATTTTTGGAATGGTGATAGTGCGTCTTCTTTTGGCCCTAAAAAATGCAATGATATCTGGGTCTTCGGTTAGAGGAAGTGAATCTAAATAAAGAATATTGAGGACAGATGCAATGGAGGATCTATAGCCATTTAAGGTTGAAGGAGAATAGTGAAAAAAAGATTGTAAAAAAGATAACATTTAACATGTATCATATGTCTTGGGATCTAGTTTCTGTTCTTTGCGCCATTCTGAGTACTTATTCCAAGAAGTATTATAGGTCCTTATAGTCGAATCCCTCGTCGCTTTGCTTAAATGATCAATTAAATCATCATTCATACCCAAGTTTTTCCTTTTGTTGCAGACAAGTGCCATACGATCAGATTCCATCGACTTGTCTCCCAAATAATCGAGCGACTGAGGTGCTTCATCTTCAGTAACATCGGGAACCAGAATTGACTTTTCCTTAACGGCGTCACCAGAGATATTTCCTGTGTCTTGTCCAACTTGAGTTTCCTTAAGACTAGATATATGAGTCTCCATGGTGGAAACATATATAGATCCCGTCTCGTCCACGATTGTTGAAAGTCGTTTATGCTTTGGGCAAATAGATCGTTGTGTAGGCTCCAATACCGTGGAAGCTGATGATTGTGAGAAGCTGCAAACGCATCGATCTTCCATTGTGATTTCAGTAGGTTGAAAAAGGATTTCGGGACTGTGAACTCGTACAGTGGTTGTATCATTCGACTGAGGTAGTCGGCCTCTGTATTGTTCACTCTTGCTACATGATGGGTCTTGTATCTCGACCGCTAAATCCTGCAATAATGTTGAAGCCGTTCCCCCTGACTTCGGCATGTATCTCAATGCTGTCATATTGTCGATGTGTAAATTTACCTCGGAATTTTTAGTATCTGCTATTTACACGGAGAGTTTACACGGGGAATTGCACGGGAAATCAGCTTTTTTTTTTCGAGCTTTGGGTCAATTGCATTTGATTTTGATAACTGACAGGCAACACTGAGCATATCAATGTCGATTAATAAAATAAAAAATATTTCTTTCTTGTTCTTCATTCCAAGCCTATTATATATTTTAATTTTTTTTTAAGAGGTCAATAACTTTGAAGTTTATAAAATATTAATATAATGAATCTGATTTAAATATACAGGTAGAAATTTATAAATTCAATTATTTACTATCAACCTTGTCTTCTTTTTTATTCGTTGATTTAATCAAAAACGGTTTCTGTTGAAAAGATTTTCATTAAACAGAATATCATTTCTTAACTTACTTACTCCTATTGGTAGGAACCTTTTCGTCTTAAAAATTAGGCTCACTATACCGAGGGCCGTTTCCCTAAGATTTTCATAGAAGTTATGTCTCCAAAATAAAACTAAAAATCAAAACCAGTTAGTTTTGTAGTAGGCATTCTGAGTATTCTAATTGTACGTCATCCATTTCATGATTTAGTTATGATTGTTGAGATTAATGTTCTATACTACACACGCCTATAATATTTTTCATGCATCTAATCACAACGCACTGATCCAAGCTTCGAAAAAAAAACTGATATCCCGTGTAATTTTCAGTGTAGATTGATTTGAAATCTTTAAGTGACGACATCCCTGTGGTATGAACCATATCGATGTTGCTATTACTGCTATTACTGTGTAACTTATATCATTCAAACTCCCTTTATAATTCTTTTCTTACTTTTGACAATGGGCTCTCTCTCTTTCTCCTTAATAAACAACGAGGTTATAAGAGTCCCATTTATTTGTATTTCATACATTTATTTACTTTATTGTTGCTAAAACCCGTACTATCACAATCCCCATGTAAATTCCTGGTGTAAATAGCAGATACCTTATATTTTTTTAAAATTGTTAATTTAATCAAAACGGTTTTTATTGAACAAAACTCCCTTTATACAGAAGATCATTGTTAACATGAATGTTCTATATTATACACTTGGAATATTTTTCGTGTACTGAATCAAAACGCACTGACCCAAAGCTTGAAAAAAAACTTATTTCCCGTGTAAATTCTTGATAAATTTATTCACAGCGCATTGACCCAAAGTTTGAAAAAAAAAAGCTGATTTCCTGTGCAATTCCCCGTGTAAATGGCAGATACCGAATTTTTTACATGGATGAGTAAGGTATAATATAGTGTTGTCAGTTCTCGGACATTGATGGACCACACTTTTTCTTTTTCTGTCCAGTAACTTGCTTTGCTGATTATCTTGCTGTGCACCCCCCAGCCTGTATCTGACGCGTCCACGTGAATAGTTAAGGCTGTCTTGGATAGAGGTAGCTGGTGAATTGGTAATCAATTTTTTTGGATCAAGTTCTGTTTCTACCATTGAATTTCTATCATTGATTTTTCAAAAAGTAGACTTGTGTTGTCCCATTGATGATTAGTCAGCTGTAGACTTCTCGCTAAGTCTCTCTGAATGTGGCGAATATGGTGGAAGGCTTCCGCGATCGCTGGAGGTAGCCTTTCCATGTTGATTATAACTCCAAGCTGTTGAAGATGTTTCATCACAATATTGACTGTTTCCTACATCTTGATTTTTGATTGTTCCAGGATACAAATATCGTTCAAGAAATAAATCAATCGTAGCTCCTGATCTCGAAGGGGCTCTATTGCATAACGTATTAATTTGGTGAAAAATCTTGGGGCTAAACTCAGGCCAAAAGTAATTGATGAGTAATTGTATACCATACTTCGATTTTCCAGCGCCAAGAATGGTTGAGAATCCTTGTGGATTGGCACGACTACATATGCGTCTTTCAAAACGATCTTGCATATGTAATCACCTTTCTCGATTATATCTCTCAGAGCTGGAATCTCCTCCATCTTGAAATGTTGGATCTGAAGGAATTTGTTGAGGTTGGTGCAATCCAAAGTTGGGTGACGCCTTGTTGGTTCTTAGATCGTAAAAAAGTTTGAAAGATAATCTTTGCTTTGAGAGGGCGACTAATAAGTTATCCTTGCTTGGAGGAATTTTTCTATTGCTATATCCACGGCTACTTGGTCTGCCGGTGAATGATTCAATTTCTTCAATCTCCAAGGGGTTGGTTTCCTGACAAACTGACGTTGATATCCATTCTGGATGACTGAAAAAGGCTATGAATAGTTGGTGATTTGTTTCCAATTGTCTATAAAATGTTGATGGCGGCCATCTGGTAAGATCCCATCTTCCGGAATCGAATAACTGCTCTGTTTCTTTTGTGGTTGGTGTAGGTGGTGTTCCACCTTTATTGAGTGCTATCCTTGATGTTGTCGTTGGTTGGTGGTGAATCAAAACGATTTGTTTGGGATTGTTGAGACCACGTTCCCCGGCCTCGTTGTAGAAAATCTTGTGGTTTTTGTTGTATTTGAGGTATAAAGGACGTACATAGAGAAAATACCATTCATATAAATATATAAAAAAGATAAATATCTCTTTTCATATATCTATACTCATATATATGTACACACAGGCATTTATATATATATTCACTCATTTTTATATTTATATTGATACATTTATTTATTTAATATTCAAAATAAGAAAGGGAAAACATATATATAACAAAAGAATAGAAATTACCAATAATAATAATAGAGAATGTGTATCATAACAAGTTTTATATGAGAGTAGTTAACTTATATTAAACATGGAACAGATTGTTAGATAATATATCATATTGATATTATTGAGAAATGCTGTAAGGACATCAAGAGCCTACAGTGAAATTGATGTAATGGACTGCTATATAGACA
>VCJA01003223.1:0-15133 GCA_024139275.1 Backusella macrospora
AAAAAAAACGGTTTTAGCCTACACCCGTACTTTTTTTTTCTGTATTATTTCAGGAAAAAAAAGGTATTTCATCATGACATCTTTTTTTTCTCTTTTTCTTTTTCACCCTACCTTTTTTATGAATAGATTCATTATCCATAATAGCCATAACAATAATAGAAAGGTCAATTATGTGTACAAAAAGTTTTTTTTGTTATGATAAAGTGGACCGAAATATAAATCCACCAATCATAAGTAACATATTAGACTCCGTTTTAAATTTGGAGGAAAGAGGATAGCCAATCGATTTGAAAAGTATAAAATACAACGCACAGCCTAAAAATATAATATTTTCTTTTCTTCACCTTTCTTCTATTCATTAAAGTAAGTTTTTTGGTCAACGCCATTTTTTTTTTAAAAAAAAAATTACATATATATACTGCATTTCTTGATATGAATATACCGTTCTAACATACTATTGGCATTTTTAGAATGTCTGACGACCACGAAAACCATACCTTTGAGTCCACCGATTCCGGTGCTTCCAAGACTTTCCCCATGCAGTGTTCTGCTTTGAGAAAGAACGGCCACGTCGTTATCAAGGGTAGACCTTGTAAGATTGTTGATATGTCCACCTCCAAGACTGGTAAGCACGGTCACGCCAAGGTTCACTTGGTTGGTATTGATATCTTCACTGGCAAGTAAGTATTATTTTCTAATTGTTTTTGATTAACGTCATCAATATATTATATGTGCATATATATACGCGTATGTAAATTTATACATGTATAAATTACATATTAAAATGTGGAAAGAACAAACGAAATTCACACTTCTTCGTTTATAGGAAGTACGAAGATCTCTCCCCCTCTACTCACAACATGGATGTCCCCAATGTCGTCCGTTTGGATTACTCTCTTATTAACATTGATGATGGTTTCCTTTCTTTGATGACCCAGGATGGTACCACCAAGGATGATGTCAAGCTCCCCGACGGTGAGCTTGGTGAGAAGATGGAAGAGGAATTCGAAGCCGGTATTGAACTTACAGTTTCTGTTGTCTCCTCCATGGGTGAAGAGCACGCTTTGTCTTACAAGGAAGCTCCCAAGGCTTAAATAATATATAGTTTTTTTATAACAAAAAAATGTAAAAAAGAGAATAATATTCTTTTTTTCAATTTGATCTCTTTCATTCTTTTTTTTTTATTAAGGATCTCTTCCCTATATATATATGTAAAATTCTTTTTAATTCAAAAATCTTACCCTCTTTATTCTTTAGAAAAGATAAAAAAAATTGTAGACTTGTCATACAACAGAAAAAAATTTTTTTTTTTCTTGAATTCATCTTTGTTTTGGGAATACTGCATTTCTGGGCGGCTTGTTATGAGAAAAAAAAAGTGAACGTGACGTATTAAGCTAAAGTGTGTGGCTTTGCCTACTCCTTAAAAAAAAAAGAGAAATGACTGAGCTTAGTTGGAGTACAAAACACGCTAAGACCTGGTTTATATCGAAAGAAAAAGAACCAGTATCTTTAAGATTTGTTTCGTCAAAATGGTGGTCCAGGGGTCTTATCGTCACGAAAAAGGTTAAATAGATTAAAATGCAGTGATTAAATACGCGCTTTACCATCATTATTTTTCTGTTGTTACTCTGTTTATTAAATAATAATAAGAGCGATGCAGCGTTTTCATGTATAAAGGTCGATACATACATTTTTTCTTTTTGGAAGGCTTAGCTCACTTAACAAATCACCATTTTTAGAAGAAGTGTCTACTTTTTATATTTTTATATTTTCAATTTATTAGAAATAGCTATGCTTTTTCTTTCAATGATATATTCACTATCCAGCTCATGTAGAATGAGATCTATCCTTGTGGTTTTTCTTTTTTAGAAAAACCGAAGGGATTTATCCCAGCAAAATGAATTCTGAAATGCTATACCAAATAAAACTCCGTGATGCTTTCCATGTCCGGGTCGGATATTCAAGTACTTCATAATAACCTTTTCTTCCAAACCAGTTCACTTTGTCGTAATTAATTATTACATCAAAAGAATAAAATCGTAAATAGTTTACTGACTTTTTTTTATATTTATTTTTTATTTTTCAAAAAACAAACAAACACTGTTTTATTTCCAATTTAAAAGTTTAATAAATCTGAAGCTATCACCAAAACGACTTGTTGTATGTTACTATGTACACAAATTTCATTAGAGCCAACTCTGTCCAAAGCAAAGGGGCTAGTATAATATCTTTTACATAGTAACATATATTCCCTATTTCATTTTTCTAATCAAGCAACACTAATAATGTCATTAGGATAAGATGTCTTATAGGAGAGCTATCAAATCAAAGCGACTTGAAGTTTCAATATATCCATTCCTTAATAAAAATTATGAAAGGATAAAAAAAAGTGACGTCGAATTTATCTTGGTTTACAATTTGTAGGACATTCTTATCAATGCCTGGGTTTTTTATTATTATTATTGTTTTTCTTTTGTAATCACATACAATAATAATAATAAAAACAATGTGGAGGAGCCCATTAAGGTCCCTTTATACAAAAAAAATACTCAGTCTAGGAATAAGACCAAACGAATTTCATTTGAAGAATGGTGTTCGATCAGAGATGAACTGCAAACGACTAATGTCAACAAGCGAAAAGACCAGACAAAATAAGAAGGGTTGGAGTCAGGACAACTTATCAGCAGGGATGTACACCGCATCTCTTTTTATTGCGATGCTTGGTCTATCATATGCAGCTGTACCACTATATCGTCTGTTTTGTGCCAGCACAGGTTATAGTGGTACTCCTGTCATTGATTCAGCACGCTTTGGAGCTGAGCGTCTGATACCAAAGGATAACGCTGGTCGCAAGAGAATACGTATAACATTCGAATCCAACACATCTGACTCTTTACCCTGGTCATTTAAGCCAGAGGTACGCGAGGTCTATGTTGTTCCCGGAGAGACTGCCCTGACATTCTACAAGGCCAAGAGTAAAGCAAAGACCGATGTAATTGGTATTGCTACTTATAATGTCACCCCTTATCGAGCTGGCTCCTACTTTAACAAGATCCAGTGCTTTTGCTTTGAAGAGCAGAAGCTGTCTCCTGGTGAAGACGTTGACATGCCTGTCTTCTTCTTTATTGACCCAGACTTCTTGGATGATCCTCTAATGAAGGATGTCAATACAATTACCCTGAGTTATACCTTTTTCAATTCTAAACATGCAAAGGGTTTAGCTCCAGTTCAGCCCTCTTCATAAAAAATAATAATATAGATTTACACACAATTAGACTTTTTTTTTATAATTATTATTTTGATTTTGATGTAAAATATATAAATATACATAAACAAACAAACACACATGTCTAACAGTAGTAATAGTAATAATAGCAATTGGCATATCCAAATAAAAACAGGAACTTGTTTCATATTAGGAGACTTATAAAAAGAAAGAAGAAAGTACCATTTCTTCTTCTTCTTCTTCTTCTTCTTCTCCTCCTCTCTCTATGTATATATATGGCTATATTGTTTCGATTATAATACAATGATCATAAAAAGGTTGTACGGTTAAGAAATTTAGCACGCATTTTTCAGGAAGAAAAAGAATTTTGATAAAATAAATTAATACTATGGTAAACAATTTAAACTATCTTTATACATAAATATACAACCCTTGTATTTATGCACTTTAAAGACTGGTGATGTATTATTGGTATTACTATTATCGTTATTCTTATTCTAATAATAAGAATAGTATATATTGCTGATTTTATTAATGTAATAATTATATTTTCGTTTTTTTCTTTTCTTCTAGACGAAATAAAATAAAATCCAAATGGTATATTTTCGTTTGAGTTATATAGTAGTTAATAAGTTAATAAAGGCGGGAAAGGATTGTTGGTGTTACATATTGAGTAATGGAAAAAATGAAAGAATTCTAAGGAAAGTGAGGGGAAAGGAGAAAAAAAATGAAATAATGTTTGCTTTAGTTGTTTTCAGATTGATACAAGTTTTTCTGCAAGCTGGTCAAGAATTTTTCATCGTTTTCATATTCGCTAGGGTGTATGATGGGTGATTCTAAAGGCTTGATTGAGGTTTTTGGTGTTGATAAAAAGTCGGTGCTATCGTTACTGCCAGCAGTAAGGGATGGCTCTGACTCTTCTGAAAGATTGGTTTCTGAAGTTTTGGATCGGTTCCAAAAGAAAAGCTTCTCTGAAATGTTTTTTCCACTAGCAAAATCAGAAGGTCGTCTCTTTGAATTAGAAATATCTGATGCACTTGCAAAAGAGTTGACAGATTGGTTATCCGATGACTGTTTTTTGTTATTGATATTGTTGATATTGTTATTCTTGGAAAGGGGGAGCACAATATCAGATACATTTTGGTGTTGCTGTAATCCAGTATCAATTTCTGATTCTAATGAAAGTCGCTCAGTTTTATCTTCTAGATTTTGGTTGTTATAAAAATCAGGTATAGCGGGCAAATTTTCTGCAGGAAGCTCTAAGCGCTCTAACCATTTATCAAGAATACTTTTGGATTGAGATACATGTCTCTGAAGTTTCTCAACCCAGGATAGACGTTCTTTTTCACTTTCTGCCTGAAGAAAATAATCGGGCCAGTCCTGTTTTGTTTCGTCATCAGATACAAGGCAAAATGTATGATATTTCCACTGCTTTTTATTGAGTGATGTCAATGGTTGAGCATCAGGTACAAGGCTGTAATGGTCAAGAGAAATGACTGCCAAGGTAGTACTATCATTCTATATATAATATAAACTTTATTAGATATCAATAAATGTAGTATAGAGTGGCTATGTATATATTTGCCTTTGATTTAAAGTATCGCAATTGATCCCCATAAAGTATAAAATAACGTTTGACCCAAGCTTTGCATTTTCCATGTTTTTGTTTCATCAGCCATCCTTGAAGACGAATTGTTGGTGGTGGTGTTGTTTTATTAGAACCTTTTACGCTCGGTATAGATGTCATTTAAATGAATAAGAATATAAAATAAAATAGAAAGAAAGAAAAAAAGAGGAATTATAACTACAGTATTTTAACTCTTAAATAAATTTTCATTTATTGAATTGTATCACATTTAGAGTTATTGTGTTACAACCATCATTTATGTATCTTAATTGTTTTGTATCACTACAAAAAAGGTATTTTGAAATGAGTACTGTAAAAACATAAAACAGCAGGCCTATTCTTTGATATTTTACATGATGCCACTTTCCTCCTTTTTAATGATAATGTAATATCGTTGGTACAAGAATAGTTGCACGAAGTTTGAACAAATCATCTTTCAAAAAAAAGTAAAATGCTATATAGGATGACTCTATATCAAATCACACAATCATAAACATAATAATAGTTAGTAGAAAAAGAATTATTAATGGATTAAATAAAAACTATTTACCCATAGCTTCCATATTTTTTTTTCTCGTACAAAGCCTGCAGAATGGCTGGCTCATAACCACATTAAGTACCAGATATGCTATTATCTAATATTTTGTACAACCTCACGAGTAAATGGAACTCAGATTGGATGACACTCGTTCTTTCAAAATAATGAAATACAAGCAACATGTAGATCTCTCTCTCCAATTGAGTCCTTTCTTTTTTCTTTTCTTTACTTATTTGTACATCATCCGTCATTTCCTTTAGGTATTCGGTATTTTCTAAATATATATAAGTGTCTTTAAAGTACACACAGATTTTGCTCTATTCATTTTATTTTTTAAAATTACTTGTTTTTATCATATATATATAGGAATAAATAAATAAAAACTATACTCATATACGAAACAATAGCTAGTTAAATAAATCGATAGTAGCTTTAAGATTATAATGAATGACTTATATTGATTATCAATGAAAACATAATCAAGTAAGCAAATCGAAGTTAGAATGAGAATGAGAATAGATAAATACTATCTCAATCAATATAAAATCAAAATCTCTAATGTTTTTTTTTAATACGCAGAATCAATACTATTCACAGACATGCTTTCTGCTTTCCTTTTTTGTCCATGCTTCTTAGATCAACAAAGTTCAAAATAAAGTTTACGCTGCGATTTTTAATATAAAAAAGTTTGATTAAAGTTGTCAAGCAAAGAGGAATCGTATTTGATTGTTTTCTTTCTTCTTTATAGGTACGTAAAATAGATTATACAACAGCATAAAATGAAATACTGTTTTAAATTCATTACCTTTATTTATTTTATTTATTTTATTTATTCAAGTTTATCCAAAGAGCACGGTCCAACCTATTGAGTTAGTTCTATAGTTGAGGTCGTGATTTCTAACTTTTTTTTTTGCTAGTATTTCAAGTAAAACACGAGAATTACACTCAATTCTTTAACGAGATACTAAACTAAATAGAGTAGTCTCTCTCTATTTTTTATCTTGTAAAACTATAAATCATAAACCTTATCAGTGTCATACTGATATTGACTGTTATGACATATTCATTTGATTTATGTACACATCAATCATAAATATGTATATGTACATATAGTTGTTTGTGCGTATATGTTGCTGAGAGAAGAAAAATAAACTAAAAGAAAATATTAAGGTTTTAAATAAACTATAAATATGATTTTCTCAAAGTTCATTTTATCATCTAGTTTTTCCGCTTTTCATAATCTGACCTGAATAAACGCTGGAATTAGCGTCATTTTGAAAAAGTGGGTATTACTTAGTTACATATTTTTAGAAAAGATTTTTCTTTTTGTATATATATCGTAGTACAACATTTGGCTGGAACACCCTCTCTTTTTCTCTTACGACTCATTTGTGTACTCATTAAATTTTTAAATTGAAGCTTTCTTATTAAATTATATATTTTAGCTTACTTTTTTCTTCTAATTTTTATTTTCTCTATTAAGAAATATAACATATGTATATTGATTTTGTAAAAAAGCAAAAATTATATTGAGTAAATGTAGATTATTAATATATTGTTTTTCCCAGGATATCTTCATTCGCGAATTTTCCTCTCCTTTTAAAAGAAACAGGGAGTTGGGAGTAAATGAATATATGTATTTATTTACTACAATGTTTTATCACAATTTAACATTATAAATGTTATTTGATACAGTAATATTTCATGGTTTCTTACAAAGTTAGAACGACAAAAAAAACATTTGCATGGTAACACTTTTTTAATAAAAAAACATCAGTTTACTTTTAAGAAACACACACAGTTGAGAAAAAACATGATATATAAAGCAATCATATTCATATAACTTGAACTGAAATGTAAATGTGTGTCAGTGTTTAAAAAATGCGATTTTGTTTCTATTCTTATTAAAACATTTATTTTGCATGTGTGTATTTTTATATATGATTAGTGTGTGTTTCTGTGTTGCTCGGAGAAGCGTAGTAAATAGAAAAATCGGTATCATTGTTTTCAAAAGGAGAGGGTAAACTAGAATTCGATCTAGGTGTATCCTGTCCTAATGAATCTTGCCTTGGTGGCACGGGGGATTCTGGACGAGTGGATATTTCTAAATGAGTTGCCTTTTTGTAGTTTGTGGGTTGATAGTATGAACTGGGTGTAGATGGGATCGATGATACTCTATTACTTTCTAAAGGATAGCTTGCCTGGTTATTACTGTTACTGGTATTATTATTATTATTGTAGTATGCTCTGTTATTCATGTTTCCTGAAACAAGGGCTGCAGATGACCCGGAATTATGTGTTTGGGCTGTATTAGCACTTATCATAGGCGAGCTGTATTGGCCTCCATTATGCTGTGTAGTACTTGAATTATCTGCAGAATAAGAATTGGGTACTCCTGTATTATTGGGGACAGCTTGTGTCGTGTCTACCGAATCAACACGGTGACCTTGAGGTACCAGTCTACTATTGCTACCTATACCAGCACTGTTCTGATAAATTGTAGGGGTACTTGGAAGTTTATTTTGATGAGTAGAATGTAAAAGTGAAGCTTTACGTTGAGTATGGGAATATGGTGCACTATTTGTGCTTTCTGAAATAGCATGGTACTGGTTTTGTTGTTGTTGTTGCTGTTGTTGCTGTTGTTGCTGTTGCTGTTGGTATTGATGTTGCTGCTGATATTGCTGTTTTTGGGCTTGCTTTATTTGTGCTTGTGGTTGAATCTGTTGCGCTTGTTGAGCTATTTGCTGTTGTTGTTGATTCTGCGAGGAATAGTATGAATTTTGAACATTGGGAGTACTACTGGAGTAATATCCTGCGTTATTGTTACCACTATTGTTATTAGAATCTTGAACCTTGGGAGGATTCATTGGTTGCGTAAGTAGCATGTTTTTACTGTTTTGGGGTGTCTGTACAGAACCCCCTTGTGGTTGCTTTCTTAAGGAGTACAACAAATTACTCTGAGAGCCTTGGTTATAAAGTTTTTGACCTGGCAATGCTTGCTTTATTTTAGCATCATTTATTCTCTGAGCATGACTCTCGGCATTGTGGAATAAGGCAGCATAGTTAACAATCAGATCTTCGAATAATTCATCAGGGCATAATACAATTGTAGTCTCTTCTAATTGTTTAAAATCGTGGAATATAGCAGGTTTGAAGATTACTCCCAGATTTTGTATATGCATTTTATTTGTATGCGAAAACTCATGTACTCTAAATATGTAAAAAAAAATTAAGTTAGCTCACGATCAAATCTAATTCAATTTTCATGACTTTAGTACACTTACTTTGACAAATGAAAGACTAACTGGTATAAAGTACTTCTATTAGCTAAAGATAATTCTGCTAATTTACTTTCTAATAAAGAAAGTCTTTGCGTGCGAGATATATTACCTGTATATATAAAACATTAGACATATATACATTATTGTAATAAAAATTCTGAAGTGTCACTCACCCATATAAGTAGTTTTTGTTTGAGAATCTAACTCAAACAAAGGTCGTTTAAGCTCTCTGAAATACGTTTTCAATACAGTAGCAAAAGTGGAGACATCATAAGAGTAAATATCTACCATGTCTTCATCCATCTCAAAGAAATGCTTAAGTTGGTCTACATTTGCTTGACGACCAGAAACTCTGTAGATACCTTCCTTTTGGAAACCACCCAGTGTTTCTACAGCTTCAATACATCTTGTGACAATGACTGGTACTGTTACATTATGCTCAACAGCATATGACTCTAGATCTCCTCCAAACAAAACCTCTATTAAAAATTACCACAGTAAATAAAGAGAATTTCCTTTTTTCATTCTGTTTTACATGTTCCAATTATTTACTATAACTATATAACTACCTTTGCATTTTCCTTCCATATAGTAATTTTCATATCGAACTGGTTTTGGTTGTGCCCATCTCTTTGAGTGATAGTATTGTGTAAATCTTTGAGCATCTCTATTGATATCAATTCCTTTGACAACAGTGTGTGATTTAGTAGCAAGCTATATGGTAATCCTGGTTAATAATGGTAGATAAGTTTATATTTCACATGATTATCACCTCTTTTTCGTTTCCTAATGTCACACATTCAGCTTGAGTGAGATATTGTAAAGAGGTTTTGACAGTATTTGTTTTGCTTTTTATCGAATATTCAGCTAGCTAATTGAATTACATACTTGAGTAAGAGAAGCATATTGTTTCATAAATTAAACATACTTTTATCATTTCATCCACTGTAGTTGACTGTCTCTTTCTCAAGCTCTCTAAGGTAAGGATACCTTCTCTATATTCATTATCTGCGTCTGCGATATCTTTTTTCATTTTTACAACCTTTGTATTCTGCTTATTTTGATCCAATGGAGCTAATCGTGTGCTTCCCACAGCGCGTGTTTTCATTTGCGATATAATTTCAGCCATTCCTTTTTTATGCTGATCAAAAGAAAACAAACCATCAGTAGACTCCTGCGGAGATGCGGTAAATGAATAGTCGTCACCAAATTCTTGCATCTCTTGTTGTTGGGCATGCTGTAATTGTAGCTTTTGCCAGTTCATATCAGATAACTTGAGTTCCTCACATTTATGGATATAAGTTTTTTGAAGCTTTATGTTGTTGTTATTCAATATTATTATTACATAAAATATCCAAATTTAATGATTTCATTTCATTTCATATTATATATTACGTATATTAAATTATATATTTGTACTACTTTACCTTAATGATGTCGCGTGTACGAAACGTGCTATAATTAAGATTTACTTCAGAAAGTCTTGCCTTTATCTTTTTTCTTTTAGCATCCTCAGATTCCTTTTTTTTAAAAAAATTATAATAAAGAAATGACGTACGTATTTCTAGAATTAGATAAAACCCTTTCTTATGTATACATAGAATTTTAATTTTGTACCTTGATCTGAACAAGTTTATCTATTTCCAACTTTAATGCATCTCTTAACTTTTGACGTCCATCGATGATATCATTTAACCCACTTTCATACAACTTAACAGCGTGTTGGAATGTTTGTACAGAAGAGGCTGTTGCATCAGGTATCGAAGAAGACTCATTACTTTCATTTGAAGATACCGCTGCTTTTTTTGCCTTGATTAAAGCCGTAACATAGGCGTCTTCTGCAGTAAATCTTATAGTATTATTATTATTATTATTTAGCCACAAGTATTTATATAGTCTAATTTATTTACTATAATAAATATATTACCGAGATCGAAGCATTGTAATTACTCTTTCCAAATCAGAGTTATTCCATTTAAATGCGTTGTTAATAAACATCAATTGTTGATCGATGACATTGATCTATATATAAAATATATTCATTTTCTATAAATTAATTTTTTTTTTATTTTGTTATTTTTTTAGTACCTCATCTTCAGCCGATGGAAGTGGTGGAGAATTAGATTTGAGATGTGTCTGATTACTGAAAGTTGTTGACATGAATAAAAAAAAAGGGGGGGGGGAGAAAAAGAAAAAAAGAGAGAAGAAGAATGAGGGAAGAAGAATGAGAGAAGAGAACGATAGAGGGAAAAGGAAAGAGAAAAAGCTACTATTGTATATCAAATGATCTTATGGTGATTATTTGACATAGAGTGACATTGTCCATGCTGTACTATTCCAGAAACGATTTACTATTTCTTTTATTAAATAAAACCATAGTTACACAAAATTTAGTGGTGCTTGAATTGCTGTTTTTTAACTTTTCATGGCTTTATTTCCTTGTGTCGTTATTCAGTATCCATTTTCTGTGACTCGTCTGACTCAAAAAAATACCTGTCTGACTCCCAAAATTTTGGCCCTGTTTTCTTGGCCTTTACTTCGATATAATCACCAATACTCTCACACTAATATGATATATAGTTTGTTAAAAATACATAATAAGTTTATTTTATTGATCCATTTTCAGCAAGCTGATTTGTTTTTATTGGGTCGACTGAATTCCAAAAAAAAAATAGCTCACTTGTATTAGACATAACTATTTTTATTTGAAATGATCCAAATATATGACAAACACTGTAGTAATAGCGACAATTTTAACAATAAAGGTACTCTAGTGTGTACATAATGTTTAATTTAATTTTATTTTCTATGTATGTAGGTGTGTTTTACGTATATCAAAGAAAGGAAAAAAGTGGTTTTTTAAGGTGTCAAACCTTATAAACCGACTCGGAAGAGAACTTTGTTCTGTCTTCCTTTTTTCTTTTTACTATTGTTGCTCGTAGTAGAGCTATTGTCATCACTAGGTCCTCCTTGGTTGGAAGTACTGCTACCCCAGGCATTTATATCATTGCCTGAAGCAGTACGTCGCATATTCAATATCACCTCATGTTTAGGAGTAGCGGTTGGAAGTGAGGGAAATACCTGGCTCTTTAATGGTTGGTGTTTTTCTTTGTTCTTTTTAGTTGTACTCGACCCTGACCCTGTTGCTGAAGATCCTCCCCAGGCTGTACTGGATGCAGCACGAAATGTTACTGCTGGCGAGGCAGGGCGCGATGACTGAGGTGACGAGCGAGCCGAGTTTTGCGCACTGGATGGTTTACTGCTACCATTGCTACCAATACCACCACCATTTGTTGTAGAATTGGTATTTTTTGCAACAGAGGCAGCCGATGCTACTTTATCCCATACATTCGCCGTCTTTCCAACAACACGCTGAGGTTTTTTAGGTCCTTTAATAACCAACACTCGTGAAGGCTTAGCTGTAGATTTAATTTTGGTCTCTAGCGCCGGGAATTGGCTCATCTGTCAAACACATACATATATATTTTTAAAGAAAATTCTGTGTACTCCTCTTTTTTTGTTCATTTTCAAAAAATAATAATAATAAAAATACAAACCTCTGTTTGCCTATTTCTCCAGATACGAACAAGCTCCCACTTCTTCTCTTCAATATCCAGCAAATCTTCCACGCCTCTGAATATCTTTGAACAATTATCCACATTATTATTAGCCAGCGCGATAATTTGGTTCACATAATCATCTCCTGATATATTGTTTTTACGATACGAGCCAGTGAGTAATCTAAATTTGGATACCTTCTCCTTCGATTGAAGCATCGATTCTAATTTGGATAAGAAGAGAGTATGCTGGGTAACAACAGTTTCAGGCTTGACATTATTATTGCTATTTCCACTACTACCGCCGCTATTACCATCTGGAGCTGTAGGGTTGGGTTTTGAAAGCACACCAAAACCTGTAGGTTTTTGAATAACAGTTTGTTTACCCTTTCCCTTTTTACTACTGGCACCAGGTACAGCACGGGGCTGAGCTGCGCTGGTAGTTTTACCGGATGAACCGCCGATGGACGGGAATTCCAAATCAGAAGGAACAGCGGCTGGAGGAGGAACTTTTGAAGAAGTGGTTTCTGATCTTGAACCACTTGGCTTATTGTTTGATTTATTATTATTGTTACTTTCCTCAGTATTGTTCTTCTTTGCGTTATTTCTATTGTTATTGTTATTGTTATTATTTCCTCTTTGCTGTTGCATTCTACTATGATAAGAATCGTATTGGAAGTTTAGCTCTAAACGTCTATTTTCAGTTTGCATAGATCGTTGTAGACCAGAAATCGTGTCACCATGCACCTCGACGTCATGTGCTTTTAGATCGATTGGGGAATCAAAAACAATAAATTTCTTTTCCAAGCACTGAGGGTGAAGACACAAGGAATGATCACTTTTAAAATGCTCCTCTAAACTTTCGTAGTTGACGTAGTATTCATGTCTATTGCCATTTCTCACACAAAGAAAACATTGCTCATGCATATCGCGACAATGGATAAACAATTCATCATCTCCATAGAAACGTGATTTACAAAATGCACATTCCGGATGTCCTGTAAATCCCGATTCGTCGTCTTCATTAAACGACTTGTCACCATCTTTGTAATGATTGCTGAGTTGTGCATTGGTATAAAGTGTATGCTCGAATGGGAAAATTTTTTTATGGCAAATACATAAATCGCTTATTTTACCATGTTAGAAAGAAAGAAAGAAAACATAATACCCCTTTCCCCATTTCATTATACATGGATATCAGTTATGCAACCTTGCACACGCATACCTTTCCCACTCAACAAACTTACCAAAGATTCAATTCATGTACTTTCTTCACATGCTGCTTTAATTCTGGCCAGTCCTTCAATGTCTCTTTACAATGAGGACAATTATGCTTCAACATGTCCATGGCCTCATCCTTCATTTCCTGAGTCTCAAACGAAATATCGAGCGTATCGTCAACAAATGGAACATCTTCTTTTACATAGTTTGTAAAAATCTTTTCTGCATCTTTGGTGAAGATTACTTGTTTTTGTTCCGTCTTTAATATTTCTAGATTTTAGTAAAAAAAAAAATCCAGGCTATTCAATATAAATAAATAAAAAAAAAACTTACTTTACAATAAGCACAGTTACGGGTCTCATAAAGTACCCTCAAACGAAGCGAACAGCGATGACAGGTACGATGATCACATTTCGAAACAGCAAACGTGGTAATAGGTTCTGTACAAATGAAACATAATTCTTCTTCTTCAGAGTCATCATCAGAGTCTTTAGCATCTTGCTTCTTTCCCTTTTCAACTTTTTGATTTTCAGTTGATTTCTTGGTAGCTTTGTCTCCCTCTTGGCCCTTACGAGATTTTCCCCTATACCTAGGATTCCTTCCTTTTTCCTTTTTCTCGATAGGCTGTTTATTATTATTGTTAATGTTAGATTCCATAACGGATGTTCATACAAGAAGAATAATGGGAAAAAAAAAAACTTTCAAGTCACTTTCTTGGCTTCAAAAGTTAAAATTATTTAAATTACCGACAGAAGCACTTTTCAAAAATGCAAATCTTAGGTTTCAATTTATGGCAGGTAGTAGGTAGTCGCCCAGAGACCTCGTGTAAATCGGAGAGAGAGAGAGAGAGAGAGAGAGAGAGAGAGAGAGAGAGAGAGAGAGAGAGAATTTGTTTTATATAAATGTTTTCAGCTATATTTCCAATGACTTCACTAAGAAAAGTAGGCTACGTCTGTATGAGTTCCCTCTTAATATATATTATTTTCAGTAACCTTTGCTTTTAATCAATTATTTCTTAATTTAATCTTTAAATATGAGCTATATCTATTTGAAAAATAACATGAACTAGATATTTCTATGATAGATCATTTAGATCTTATATTCTAATTGAAGATAGCTTAAGTATTTTTTACTTTAAATATTGATAGGTAAAAACACTGATGTATGTAAACTTTAAAGTAAAAGCAGCATAGCATAAAGTTAAAAATAATGATTGCTACATTTATATTCATTTCGCTTTTACAAATGCGTAGATTCCTATATAGTTGGTAGTAGCTCAATGTTTAACAAAATTCCAAAGTTGAAATATTACCAAAGAACCTTCACTCTTCTTTCCAACCCTTCTGGCTAGTTCTGGGGGAAAATAACCTGAAAAAAAAGTCTCATCGGTGAGATGGGATACTCTATTATTCCGGAATAAAGGCATAATGTTCCGAATACGGAACGATTTCCTATTAGACAAATGATAGAGGCAGCTTTAAAAAAAACCAGATTTAAAGTCTTTGTAAAAAAAATATCATCATTTTTTAGTAAATATAATAAGTTGTTCTCGTTTAATAGAAAGAAGAATAAAAATATAGTGGTAGTATTCTATGATACAATTACTTAACACAAATTACCATAAAACAGCTATAATTCAACCTCCCTTTCCAAGCTCCCCCCCCCCCGATGGACTCACGTTCG
>VCJA01003223.1:36909-48712 GCA_024139275.1 Backusella macrospora
CAAATTATAGGTCTGGTAGGCACTCGAGTGAAAAAAGTAAGGCTTTGAAATATATATACCATTGAAGATTATCTTAGGTATAGTTTTTTTGTATTTATACATTAATATTTGTTTACACAGTTTAAATTGCCCAATGATAGGCAAACGTTTTGAAATAGTCCGATTTCCTAGTTTCATAGACAAGAAAGGATTCTAAATTCCAATACATAATTTTTGGAATATAAATGCTACCATAGCTATTTTCAACAAAAAAAAAACAAATTCATTCCGGTTTCTAGGCCATTCTTTTTAATTGTATTTCGATATCAATATCTGGCTGTATTTGAAAATAAGTGTGTAAATATGCATGTCCATACACAGAATATTAGAAGGTCTGAGAAGGTATGAGAAAATATTAAAATTATGGCTCTAGAAAGTACTATAAAAATACCAGTGTTTTTTTATTTGAATACTCTATTCAAAACAGACATATGTTTTGAATATTATATAGTTTGTATTGATATTTTTTTAACCCAATATTAACAATTAAAAAATAAAAGATGTAATTATTTGTAGTTAATTATTTAGTTAAATTTACATAAGTAGAAAAAGAAAAAGATAACTATAAGATAGTTTATGAAATAAAAACAAACTTTTGAAACTAAGGCATATATATCAGTATAGAAGAGAGGGAGGGAGGTTTAACAGGTTAATCCTAAAATAAATTTTCGATAGAAGTTTCGTTCTGTATCTTGATATTGATTTTTAGACTAGAATGGTCGATTGTTCCTGAATTAAAGTATTCCGAGCTACCTGTCATATACTCTGAATATATAATTAGCCTACGAGTGAAAGTAATATAATGCTTGTATTTTACATTACTTTATGGAAGATTAGTTTCACCTGCCCTTTGAAGATGCATATAGGTTATTCTTTTTTAGTACGTTTTCAAGGTGCTCGATATATGCTATCTGCTGCTGAATCTTGTCGTTCGCTGTTTTTAATTTTCCTTGGAAAGAGGATTTTATTTGCTGATACTTCTGTGCCATATAGTCAAACTCTTTTTTAAAACTAGCGATTTGTGCTACTTCGAATACTTGTAGTTGAATATTGGCTTCAGAAATCCTTATATTTGATTTGTTAAAAGGATGATACTCTTGAATACTTGGACTGCTTATACTTGGCTTGTTCAAAGTTGGTTTTGATTTCAACTGCTCAGTAAAAGCGGACTGCGGAAGATGTGTCAAAAGAGGTAAATAATGACAAGGATTTCTTCTCCTTAATTTAATTTCTTCAGATATTGACTCTGAGATATCAATGCTAAAAGCTATATCTAAATTTTCTTCATTTATTATGCTTTTACGTTGAGATGCGTGTCCAAATTTTCTTTTGATAAGGCAAAGAAGGTCATATCTCCCAGGTTTAAAAAAAGGATGATACCAACGAGATGAGTCTCGGTCTATGTTGCTTTTGTTTTTTCTAGCGTCAGTGTCTCTTCGAAAGCCATATATCTTTATGACAGTTCGTATGAAATTGTTGTTAAATGAATATTATTGTAAAAAAAATTCAATTAAATTTTTTCCTCTTTCTATTCTATTCTTTTTTTTTTTGTATGGAAAATATAAATAATTAAAGTTAAAAACATACATACATTAAGCTGTCGAATAAAAGATGAAAACTTGCAGTGTTTAAATAAACGAGATAATATAACCATGTTGAACTCTATTATTATACTATAGTATTAAATAATTATAATTCTTTAAAAGCTTCAAAGAAGGTATACCTTGTATATTTTCAATGATAAACATGTCTTTCCCATCGTGTTTACACCATCGAACGTATTGATGATTCATCTCAAATGGCTGCAAGGATCTATCAATGTTTAACAGGAGTAAACAAAAAATAGTGTTACAATATAGTTTTAGTAAACCGATCCCATACATACTGATATAATTTGGATATAAATCCTGCAACGCGGCGTTTGGATTGTAGACGATTTAACTGATACAGTGATGTTATGGAATTAGACTCTATTTAGAAGTAAATAATTTTACACCAGCTAGTATTATATCACTTGTATTTTATTTTGTTAAGGAGGAATACCATCATATAAATTATCTTGTGCGCTTTTTCTGTGATTTGAATCATCTAGCGACCATTTAGACAACTGGAAAGATGAACATTGAGGAATTCGCGTTTCTTCGTAAGTTCCGTTTGCTTCTTTATAAAATTCCATAATTAGCAAAGCTAAAAAGAAGATATATATAAAAAAAAAAAAAAGTTTCTAAATTTATAATTTTAATTTTTAATTAATATCTTCATTTTTTATAACGTTACGTTTTACAATAAAAATCCCATAAACTCTTTATAAAATTAGATGGAATATAATAACCTTAACCTTCATTGTTTGTTTTCCTTTAACCTTATCTTGTCCGTCGTTCTATTAATATATATATACTTAGTACCTGACTATTTCTATTTCACATCTTTGTTCTATTGGAATTTTTTTTAATGTACTCAAAAAAAGGCCATTAATAACGCTATCATAAATACTTATCTTTAACCAGTGAGGTGTACTCGTGCACCAATAAACTAACATTCTAATGTTGACTTCTAAAGCGATTAGAAAAAAAAAATAAGATTGTTCCATTAAACTGCCTTCATTCTTTGATAATATAAAGGACATAGAAAATAAAATTGAATATAAAAATATAAGCTAAAGAATTTCGAATTCCGTTACATATTTCCACATATTAAATATGTATTACGTCCATTTATACATTTTTTTCTTTTGAGCTAATGGAGAAGAAGGAAAATAGATATTTTACTGCTATTTATATTTTATCTACGATATTAATATAATTTGTTTTGCCAGAAAAAGAAGAAAGAAAAAAAAAGAAGCATTATAACATAATGTACACTTGTTTAAAACTTGATTGGAATTTGCTCATTTATTAATGGCGCTGTATAATCAATGTGCCACACCGTTTTACTTTAAATTAGGCAGGAAAATTCCCAAAAAGTTTTTTTTGTTTAAGTTTCGTACGTATTAATATTTATATCCAAAATCAATTCACACTATTCAACGAGAGAAGTTTTAATTTTGTCTTTTTCAAAGTAGGTCCATTAATACTTAAAGTAAATCATTGACACCATTATTTGGTTTTCATAATCAAAATAACTATATTTACTAAACGAAGATAAGAGCAAGAACAACAACAACAACAAAAAATATCTCATCTTAAAGGAGTTTACTCTCAGAGTATATCTTGTAAATTTTGTGTAATACTTACCTTTTCATATTATGAATTCAATTAATAAAAGGAAAAAAGAAATTGAAAAATACTGCGTTGTGATCTTCTGGAGATATGTAATAGAAATGATATGAACGGACTAGAATCCACAAACTTAATACCTAAATTATTGCTGCAATAACGGATAGTTATTTGCCTATGAAGTAATCACATAGAACTATGATTTTGGTTTCTGTTCTTAGAATATAAAACTATAAAATTCACTTGGAACAAAGTCAATAGCGCCTTAGTATTATACAGTTTTGTATCTTTCATGTTTTAATTAAAAATTACTTTAGTTTAAGTAGTTTCTCTTCATTAGCTCTAGAATTTTATACAGATCTTTTCACTAATATATATATAAATATAAAGATAAAACTTGCTGTTTGGTGCGACCTTCCCAGTATTTCCAAGTTTGATAATTTTTTTAATGGTCATTAACTACATCCAAAACTTAAATGTCAAAAACAAACCCGATAAATTTATACTTACATAAATTTTGAATATGTGTATACAAAAAACATTATAATAACGTCACTTTACAAAATATACACGTTTCTTCCCAAGGAGGCAAGTCGTAAGTACTTCCAGATATATATATAAAAAAAAAGAATAGGTGTATAAAATATTTGAAGTGCAAACAGAGTTATTTTGGGCTTTTTTGTCGGCGTTTAAATATAATGTTTTAGTAATTCCTCAAAAGCTTCATATTCACCGGAGTATTAAATCTCAGATAAACCGGGGCTTTTAGTTAAGGTATTTATTGAACAATGTATTTGTTCCATAATGTAATTGTTGAATAATATTAAAGATTTCATTAAAGGAATGTACTATGGTAGCAACGATTTATTCAAGCTTATTATTAATATTTTAAATGGAGAAACCAGCAGTACTACCGCTTTAACATAATGATTTCTTCTATCCTAGATTTCAAAGATATTTATATTACCATGTATACAGATAATTTTATTTTTTATAGAAATAATTTGCTGTACCGCAAAAGTATTTCACTGTTTTGGAAAATCAGAAAGGTTAAAATCCTGGCGCGAAATCTTTTATTTCCATATAAAGCATTATTTGCAAATGTTATTAAAAAATAAAATTCTACCATTAAAAAAGTGACGGAAGTGGATAATAAACCTATGTTTCTTTATATAAAATCTTTGGACGATTTAAATAAAAAATATATCATGGCAAAATCACATTTTTTTTAGATTCAAACTTTGAGTATTCGCACTTTCTTTTTTAAATAAAATATCTATTATACTTGTACTTTTCAATTACGAATTAGATTTATGTGTGTTCCAATATTTTCAAACAACTGACTACAGTAGTAGAATAAAAATGTATATAATGTTGTATTTGAGGGCATAGGATCAATTTATTTATAAAGCAAAAAGCGCAAATAATAGAATAATAATAGTGAATTTACAATAAGGTAACCTTAATTTTATCAAACTAGAAAATTTGATCAGAAATAATAAACTACTTGAACGTACACAGAGAAAATACCATTCATATAAACATATAGAAAAAATAAATATCTCTTTCTATATATTTATACTCATATATATGTACACACAGGCATTTATATATATATATATTTATTGCCTTATTGATTTAATAACTATTCACAGTACGTTCTTTATATACTATAGTTGATTATAAATCCTTGTACCGTGGGTGATCCTACTAAATATACGACAGTATATTTAATCTGAAAGCCTCGCACAAGGATGAGTAGTTGACAGTTGAACAAGCCTAACTGACACGACATTCCATAATTATTGAAATAGCGTAACATAAGTGAAAGCTTAAATATAATCTTCAGATAGTTTATGGAAAAAGGGATGACAAGTAGCGGAAAGATTCAAATAATTATTTTATAATAACACAGAACACACTTTCGGCACACTTCTTGTGATGACTACTTAGATCGTTGCCTAGTTGATGTTTCCTCGCTGTTCCCCTTATCCTTGTTGTATAGTTGTCAACCCAATCATTCCAATTCTCATTACATAGTTGACAGCTATACAACTATTACTTATTATTTAATACACTTAATCATTCTCACATTTACTCTCATTACTATCCTTAGTCCTTAATATTTCTTACATTATCATCATTCTTTAATAGCATTCTTATGTCACTTAATTCATATAAATATCCTTGATTATTCATTAATAAAATATCGGTTTAGAATCACAAGTAAAAACCTCATCTGGTTCTTGTCTTGCTCTTATAATAATTATCTTTATTATAATATCTTGTCTTGTCTTGTTAAAAGCACCTAACGTCCCTCTGTCTTGTTCTTGTGCAAAGGTTATAGATAACTCTATATCTGTATCCTTATACTTCTTATAAATAGGTCAAAAGTCTTCACATTCACGGTTGTTCTCTCTAGTCTTTTATTATATTATCTTTACCTTAATAAAATTCTATAGTTCAATATTGTTAAACATTCGGTTTTTATTTATTATTAAGTATTGATATATCGGCAGATACAACAAGGAGAATGATTCTGATATATTCGGAGCAAGAAAATATCAAGACAGAATGGGACATACGTTTACGCCTAATTCAATTTGTATATAACACTACTAGTAATGAATCTACGGGACATTCGCCATTCTCCTTAGTACACGGTAGACAAGCAAATATTCCTTTATTGAGTACAGAGGAAAACAGGTTATATGATCACTACCAATCTCCTCCACAAGAATTTGCTATAACACTTCAAGATCGTCTGAACTCAGCTTTCGATTTGATTGATACTCTCAAAGATGGCAAGCAAAGACAAGTAATCAGTAATCCGTTTCAAGTTAATGACCAGGTTTTGATTTTTAATCAAACACTGTCTTCTCAGAAGCCAAGCAAGCTCATGTTCGATTGGTTAGGCCTTTTTCAAGTTACAGCAAATCAAAAATAACTGTAGATCTCAAGTACATAAATGACAGCAAAATTTATCCTCAACGTTCACATTGCTAGGTTGAAGAAATATAACAGTAGAGTTGTCTAAGCAACAACTCCCAACAAAAGCTTTTTTTACTTTACGGGTTTTTAATACGTGCTTATATTTTATCTTATTTTATATCTTATCCTTTATTATCTTCATCTCTTTATTCACTGTACTTCACATCATATACTTCATCTTAAGTTGTGAGGTGTTGTCTTAAATATGATTAAAACTCAATTCTAAATACTGTGGTGAAGCTGGTGTGCGCGGTGAAGTTGTATCACAAATCACGACTTTATTTTCTTTTTCTTATTTAAATTAGATATTATGAATTATCAATAAACTCAGTCCTCTTTGAAGATAGTGAAGACTTTATTCAATTGTTTATATTTCTTTGAATTCGAGTGATCTGTTGCTATCATATTGCGAATTAGAATATTTAAACTAATCTTGAGGTTAACGTTATTCCCTTTTATTATTTCTTTTTTCTGTTATTTTTATTATTTTTATTACTCTTACCTTTTATTCTATACTTGCATATACAATTTCATTGTATATTTAAATTCAGATTTATTATTAAAGCAGCCCTGTTCTAAGGATTAAAATCAAAAGATCCCAAACACAACATTACAATACAGTATTACTTGCACTTTTGTTTTATAAATACTTCATCCTTTGTACCTCAAATACAACAGTAGTTATTCATATCTATTCTTTAAGTGCATTATAAGTGGCTGTAACGATATTAATTAAAAGATCCGCTAGTGATTGTCCAAGTACGCTTATCTGTTACATAATTATTCTATTAGATATCATATAAGCTTGGATATATCCTCTGGGCACAACATACTTTAAACTTTTCTCTTTATATATTTATCATCATATATGTGTAAAATACCACAGTAAGGATGATTTTCACTAACACCGTCAGGTAAGTTGTACGCCATATTGATAGCCGCAATCTCGGTGTCAGAGTTATGTCCTCATTATCAAGTTTTAGCGCAATTAAAAGAATAAGACATTGAGAGCTGTATTTTAAAGAATTGCAGATATTTAAGCGAAAGACAGGCGCGGTTTAATGAACTAGACAGATTTTATCCCATAAAAAGCAAGATGAAGTGGTATGTGATAACAACTCACAATCATACGGCGTTATACCCATTTACTTCCTTTAATACGATAACACGAGGTACGAATATTTATAATTACCTATAGTCTGCGAAGAACGTACTGTAAACAATCTTTGAATCAATAAAGTAATTTACATGTATGATTGACCTTACTTCCATAAATGCTAAAATAGGCTATTTTTTTCTATACTGGTCTTTGAATTAATGCATAGATTTATATATGCCGCAGTCTATTCCACTAATTTCACAAAGGCCCTTAATGTTCTACATCACTTCACAGTAATATTAATACGATGTCTTATCTAACAACATGTCCCATGTTTGAATAAGTTAGCTACTCTCATATAATTCTTTTATCATACACATTCTCTATTAATACTATTGGTAATGTCCATTCCTTTGTTATATATATGTTTCCGCTTTTTATTTAAATATTAAGTAAATAGTATATCAAATAAATATCTTCAAAAATAAATATAACTGTCTCAATGTGCATATACATGATTCAAATATATAGAACGAAATGTTTTAAATTTTCAATCTTTTTATATCAGTGGTGTTTTTATCTGTGTACGCTCAAATATTTTGTTATTTCCGAGAAAACTTTTATAATACGATAAAATTTTGGTCGATTAAATAAAGTTATTCCATTATTAGCATTTTTGAGTTATAAATGATACCATCCAATGTCTTCAAATACAACAGCTACTCTTACTACTTGAGAAAAAAAATACTGCGGTGAGCGTTATCAACATTATCATGTATACTTATTGATCCTTCTTTTTTCTTCTTCTTTATCATGCTTCTTGTACCCTTGGTCAAATTTTTTTGCTGTTCCTTCCTCATACTGCCTTCTTCCTGCTTGTAGGTCTGAGACTTTAGGTGTTTTTGACTCTGAAAAAAAAACACTTGGGTGAATATCATCAATATTATCATGTATTTCGCTCGTTTATACTATTCTGAACAATCCACAGGTGTCCATTCAAATGATTTAAATAAAAAACTACCTTTAAGTTATTTCTAATCATCATAGTGATTTTTATCTTACCAAATAGTATCCTTGTCGAAATATCACAAAGTAACTTCAAGTATTTTTACTTGTGCCTGATGGTTTTCTCATTGAAAACTTTTCTCATCAATGCCAATCTATTTTCACTCTCAGTTACCTGAAAGAAAAAAAAAATTGAAACAAGTCACAATACTCATCCAAACAACAAGTTGAACAGCTTTCGCGTTTAAAAATATTTAATAAGTCCATATTCTTTTCTCTCGCATCTATAATTGTAAATAATGGTAATCATTATTTTTATAAAACTATTTCATTGATAAAGATAGACCAGTTTGACTTATCATCGCTCCCCCTCTCTTTTTTTATTTATTTCTTTTTTAGCTTTTCTATTCATTCTTCAAAACATTAGTCGACCAAAAAGTCACTGTTGAACTTAAAAACGATTTGGCCATTACTGGTATTCTCAAGTCTGTTGATCAATTCTTAAATATCAAGTTGGATGACATTCAAGTTGTTGATGAAGAGAGATATCCTCATATGGTAACACTTTGATTAATTATAATTTTTGAAGTAATCGACTAAGTCTTTTCTTTCCTTTCTTCTTATAATAGATATCTGTAAAGAACTGTTTCATTCGTGGTTCCGTTGTCCGTTATGTTCAATTGCCACCTCAAGCTGTTGATACTGCACTTTTACAAGATGCCGCTAGAAGAGAAGCTGCACAACCAAATACAGCACAAGCCAGTGTTAAAGTGAAATAATCTGATTCATTTCGTTGATTTGTTCATTGTTATAATAATAATAAAAAAAAAGCAATAGTAATAACAATAGCAATAATAATAATGCTAACAAAAAAAGCATATATATATCTTTTTTATTTTATATGTTTGAGCTAATAAGAATAGGTGTGATTCTTCTTTTCTTTGGTTGGTTATTTGTATTTACAACTTCATTATTTGGAAGACGCTTTTTCAATGATAGATTATCATTATTTTCAGTACTAGGAGTTGCTGTGTTTGATTCTGTTATATTTGATCCTGTTGTATTTGGTGATACTATTATTTCTGGTTGTGTTTGTGCTTCCTGTACTTTTATTCCAACTGCTACTGTCTCGTCTACAATATCCATCATATCTTCTTGTTGTTCTTGCGGCTGTATCACGGTTTTATTTTCTCTAATATATTTCTTACCCAATTCATTTTCATCAAAGACCACAGCTGAGCAGTAGCCATCTGCAGAAGAGAACATCAGGTTCGAGCCATCTTGTGACCATGAAAGGTCAGTGATGGGTGCAAAATGCATGCCTGAAATAGCGCACAGAGGGCGTGCTTGCTGGGTATCATAAATGTAAACAGAGTCCTGTGTGGCTACGGCATATACCATACGATAGTCTAGATTGAACATGCTATGAGGGATGTTTCTCTTTTCATAAAGTGTAGAGCACCATCGGATAGCAATTGATGGCTTTGGATAATTACCAATCAATGCAATAGGATGTCTATTATTATTATTGTTAGTGATAGTGGTATATATGTATATATGAGTATATAAATAGATAGATACAGATATGACACATATCAAATGACCTGCAGTAATGACATCAACCACGATACTTACTTTACTAAATTGTTTCTAGCATAAATATAAGAACAATTTTGACAATCTTCACTTGAATCGTCCTGATCAGGGGTGGAACCATCACTTATTTTATTTAAACCAGCAGGTGTGATAAGCATAGCACCATCAGGACTAAAACTAAGTCTTCTAAAGAAAGAGACTAGATTTTCATCGTGATAAAGACGGAAGGCACCAGTAGAAATATTATTACTGTCATCCTGCTGCTGCTGCTGCTGTTGTTGTTGTGTACTGCCCACTTTTCCTTTATCAAGTTTAATAAAACGACGACTACAAGGTCCAAACTGTATTTTTCCATTAGCACCAATACGATACTTATAAATGGCTACTGATCGGTCACTACTCTGTGTTGCAATATATTGTCCAAGTGGATCCCATGTCACTCCCTGGACATAATGTGTGTGATCTGGAAATACGTGAATACATGTCTCTGAGTATAATAATATATATGTCAGTATCTCTGTCATTTTCTGATTACCATCATCATCACATTCTTACTTTCTTGTAAACACCAAACACGAGCCGTATTATCAATAGAAGCTGTAATAAAATAGTTTCCACAAGGAGACCATGCCAAATCATACACTTCTTTATTGTGTCCACTATATACCCAATGATTCAATTAGCCCTCTTATGTTTCTCATAATAACAATAACAATAATAATAAAAAACTTACACTTACTGGAACATATGTGCTACTGACCATGATTCTTTTTCAAAGTCATTATACTCACCACCAAAGCTATTATCTTTTGAACTCGATATTTTCCAAAGAATAATACAAGTATCTAAATGCCAAATTAAACCTTTTTTCTTTTTCTTTTTTTTTTTTCGCTGCAATTTCCGTTATATCAACCATTCTCTTACCATCACCAGCTGAAGCAATATATTTTCCATTGGGTGAGAATCGTACAACATTAACTGGTGATGAGTGTCTTTTTAATTCAGACAAGAAATCAATATTGACAGGTAAGGAATCAACAATGTTGTCACTGTTTGTGGTTGGTTTTTCGGCTTTAATCGCATGCGCAGGTCTCTTTTGTAAACTCCAAACCTACAAAAAAAAAAGAATGTGTGAGGAGTTCGAATGCTGTTCCATTATCATTAACATACTCGAACTGAGGCATCTGCGCCGGCAGTCGCATAACGATTTCCATCAGGTGAAAAGTCAATTGAATAGATTGCCTGACCATCATGCCAATTGATTTCCAATGTCTAATTTACAACAAATAGTTAATAAAAACCTTCTTATATTCATGTAAATAGTTATTATATCACCTTTGCAAGCATTTTTTGTTTTGTTTATTTATTTTTAATATTGATTTCGCGTGTTAAAAGGGTAAAAAGGAACCCTTTTTGTGGACAATTTTTTTTTTTTAATTTCTATTTTTTTAACAAGTCACGTCAAGGTATTTTTGGTCATACTGTATTTTTCAAGAAATGAGAAATATTTTCAAATTATTGAGAAAAGCATTCAAAATAATGAGAAAAGCTTTCAGTTTATTGAGGAGTAAGAAAAAAGGCTTAATGGGTAATCTCGTTGTGATTTTTATTATAAAAATGATTTGAAATTTTTTTATTGAGATCATTTTAATTAACGCTTATATATTTGCTCAATACAGCATAGATGGGCAAAATACATAAATAACAGTGAAAACAATACACAATATAACCGTGAAATTGATATTAAAGAATAATAATAAACGAAATAACTCGCTACGTATAGCATAGTATAGAAATACATGCGTCAAAATAAGACTCTTAAGTGTGATTAAAAAAAAAAAAAAAAAAAAAAAAATAT
>VCJA01003228.1:298-11590 GCA_024139275.1 Backusella macrospora
AGGATATTTCACCTCTTTTTTTTTTTAATATAGGGAGCTAGTTGAAGTTGGTGATCAGCAGATGTCTTCAAGAATGGTTTTGATTTCCGGTTTATCTATTTTGAGAGTATTTGGTAGCTCTTTATCACACTTCACTGCTTCTTGTTCAATATCAGTTTCAAATTCATAACGCTTTCTTGCTATAAATCTTAGTGACATGCATCTTTTTCTCTTTTACCGACGTTAACATTCAAGAAGGCTACCTTTATTCCCTATTTCTCCAAGTTTGTCTATTCTACTATATACTAAATCTGTGATGGCTAGCACGTAATATGCTTCAAGTGTATGTATATATAAAGTTTATAGTGATGGTAGTTCTTTATTATAATCTTTTTATTCTCTATTTATCTAATATGGTCTCTTCTTTTTTTTTTCATTTAGTAGATATATTACTTTGTGTATATCAAGGGGTTGATTGCTATGATGTATCCTTTTTCCCACTGGGGGGTTTTTTTAGAGTAATACGGTAATCATCAACGGTTGGCTTTTTCCTCATTGAGGTTTTTTAAGGTACCGACCTTTTTTGGTTTTGGCAATCTGATTGATACGTCTGTCTCATGGTCCTATTACTACACGTCTCTACTGTTTAATCACTTTCTCCGTAGTCTGGAAGAGTTGACATACTTCTCGACAACTACACGAAAGGTAAAGCATTTGGTTTAAAATCTTAGTTTAAAATAATATATATGGAGTTAACGCATCTTATAGTGTACATAGAATGATATTTATGGTTTAAATACTTCATTCTGGGATTTTAATACAAAAAAAAGTAAAACAATAGTAACTCATTTATTTCTCCAGTATTTATTGTTAATTAACTACTTTTTCCCAGATAAATTGCTTCCATATTCTCTCTTTGCCTCTTCAGATTACGAAGAGGCCTTTATTTATAACTTGGATAACGTATCCTTTTTTCGATATGTACTATAGTTCAAGAGTGACAAGCGTTTTACTTTGATCTTTATCTTGTGATAGATACTTTTTTTTTGTATTTAAGTGAAAACTTTGGTCTGAACTATACCCAGTCAAGTGGAATAGTGAACAAAGTCTATCGACCAAGCAAACACAATCTTTATCCGGAAACCAAAACACGTGAATCGGAATATCATTCTCCCATACTTTAGAATCCTAAATCCGGGTTTTTAGCATAATAGGTGGGGGGAAATGAATGGCTCTTTTATTTTTAACGAAAAGAATAAAAATATATATAGCGAGAGTAGAAAGTTGATATAATGATTATACATAATCAATGATACTATAGAAATAAAGTATTTAAGAAAGATAGATAAAAGTAAAGTAGAAAATAAAAGTATGTAAGAAAATGTTTGATTTGTATATGTGAAAAGGAAGTGTGTGTCTGTAGCAAGAGAAAGAGAGAGAGAATGCCATATACATTTAGGGGATATACATCAAAAGTTAACAACAGCTATAACCATTTCCTTTTTTCATTCTTTTGATTCTTCCATATGATGTTCAGTTTTTTGTCTCTTCAAGTCAATAGAAGGAACTTCTTCCAAACTTCGCTTTAAATAATTGTTTTCTTGATTTACCCTTTCAAGCTCTACTTTCAATATTTCAACCTGTCTGTTTAATTCATTGATAGCCTGGTCTGTAAGGAGTTTTTCCAAGGTCCATTTCTCCAATGTTGATGATTCGTTTTCCTTCAATTGACGAATATAAGATGCTGCACGATGTAAGATAGACCCCTTGTTTTTTTCACAGCCAGGAACAATTCTTGCAATCTCATTGATTCCCTCATTAATTGTCTCACGACGCCTACGCTCGACTTGTTTGTGATTCTCACGACGTAATCGATGCCATTCGTCAGAGCCAACAAGAGGCTTGGAATCGTCCTTATTAGCAAGGGCTCTATTGTCGTTATTTGGAGTAGCATCTCCATTGTTTTCAACTATATTACCACCTTGTTGTTGCTGATGCTGCTGAGGTGGTGTTGATTGTTGATGTTGCTGGTATTGCAGCTGCTGTTGTTGCTGCTGAGTGTGTGATTGCAATTGGCTTGGATGTAGCTGAGCGGATTGTTGCTGATGCTGTTGCTGTTGTTGCTGTTGTTGTTGTCTCTGCTGCGCAACTGCTGTCAATGTACTCAAGTTATTGGCCATATCAGCATGTTGCATAGATTGATGCAGAGCTTGTAATGAAGCCGTTTGTTCATGAGTGATATTCCTATGATTGACATATTTTGATATCAGCATTAAGCATTCTATTTCAATTCGTCTTGGAAATATAATAATAATGGGTAATGGTAATACTCACCACAAGTGTTCATTTGTATTATAAGTTGAATTAACTTGATTATTTTTTGCAGTTTCCAACTTGACTTCTTTTGTTTCAGGAGAAAGAGTTTTAGTCAGCTATTAAAATAACAAATAACAAACAACATGAGTGATATTGCAACGCGCACGGTGAAGATTTCGGCTAGTTTTGTATAAGTTACCTCTGTCATCTGTTGGGTTTCGCTATAAGCTTCTTTGGACATTGTATTTCTGATAAGACTATTCTACACAAAGCATAACGAAATATTAAAAAGAAGAAAAAGAGAAAAAGAAAGAAAAAAACAAAGGGTTTGATATCAGCAAACAACCATGATATAATATAAGCTTAGTCTTTCGAGAGGTGCTTATTTTATTGATTTTATTTTATTGATTTTTTTGTTCTCTTTTGCTCGTGACTTTGTGACGTTTCAAGCTCTCTTTCTCTCTTTATTTCTCTTTCATTTTCATTCTTCTTTCTTAACTCACCTGACTTGGGGGGTGGAGGGTAAAAAAGAAAAAGGCACTGACCTGACTCAGTAATTTGAGTTTAGAATTTTATTATATTTATTTTCATCCTGGTCACGCGCACGACGTTAGCTCACTTGATTGGCTATATCGAATTAGGAAAGCTGCAACTCACCTGCCTCTGTGAGCATACATCATCACTTTACAAGTATAGTACCCATAGTAAGGATGGTTTTATTTTACTTTAGTCGATATCTTTTTATATTAAAGAAAAAAGAAAAATAAGAGAAAAGGAATAATCTCTCTTGATCATATGTATGTACTATGATGAAATATTTACCCTTTCATCTTCTAAATTCGATTCAGTTTTTCCAAGACAATGTAAATTTGATCTCATGACATCCATATGCAGTCATTACAGACAACAATAAAAAGTAATTCACCAATAGAAACAAAGTATTATATTGAAATGACAACAATAGTAATGCATGAGTGCTTTTGTAGTCATCATTATAGTTAGAACCAGACATCATCATGAGTCTCTCCCAAAGAATTTGAACATATAATCCTTTCTGATGTTTTGGTTTGATTCTAAGTAAAGCAATATCATCATAAAACCACACACACATATATATATATTGCTTGTTCTCAAGGGCTATCTATTAAATCTAGAGAATCTATAAAAGAGATCAGCTATTTGTTATTTGTTTAATATACTTAAGTAGTAGAAACATATATACATCTTTATCAGATCTACAAACTTCATTACAATCCATAGAGGAAAAACCAATCCTCTATTTTATGATATTTTGTAAGGAAATCTTGACTTTTAAAAAGTTTTTGATATAACTACTTTTATTTAAAAAAAATTATGCAATAATTAATTGTATTTATCGTTTTTCTTTATTATGCATATCTTTTTTTTTCTAAATAAAAAGATTGCGCTTGTCTGCATATTATTTATATTATTGCACCAATTTTTTTACAGAGCTTGATGCACGCTTATTTACACTGCAAGATGTGTTAGTTCTATATGTAGAAATATATATTTTAAACTAAGATTTTAAACTAAAATGCTTTACCTTTCTTGCAGTCGTTGAGAAGTGCGTCAACACTTCCGGACTACGGGGAAAGTGAACAAGCAGTGGAGACGTGTATTAGTAGGACCATGAGACAGACGTATCAATCGGATTGCCAAAACCAAAAAGGGTCGGTACCTTAAAAAACCTCAGCGAGGAAAAAGCCAACCATATATGACTACCGTATTATTATAACAAAAAAAAACCAGTGGGAAAAAGGATACAACACAGCAATCAACCCCTTGATATACACAAAGTAATATATCTACTAAATGAAAAAAAAAAAGAAGAGATCATGTTAGATAGATAGAGAATAAAAAGATTATAATAAAGAACCCCCATCACTATAAACTTTATACATACATTTGAACCATATTACGTGCTAGCCATCACAGATTTGGTATAGAATAAAATAGACAAACTTGGAGAAATATAGAATAAAGGTAGCCTTCTTGAGTATATGAGGAATTATTCTTGTATTGTGATCTTTGACTCGATAAAAAAAACACAACCAAGAACTAACCATTGGTTGGCTTATTTTATTTTTATTTTCGTAAGTCCTTTTTAACTAATGGGTAGAGCTCGATTTTTTTTTAAAAAAAAAGTACAGTCTAAAAATCTAAGAATTTACTTTTTAAACTGGATTAGTCTCTTTTTTCTTTCTCAGCTAAATAATCCTTTGTTTTTACTGGTTGCTAAACGCGTGTAACCTTAAGTCAAGCATATGAGTATCTTAAGAGTTCCTAAGCAATTTATTAGAGTATAAGAAAGAGTCGCAATAGACACAAGTATTATTAAATAGGGTTAATGGAGTCATATCAGAGTAGATGTGAATATTATATAAGATTAAGAAATAAATTAGCATACAAATGTTCAAAATAGTTATCAAATACAAATGTGGCATATACTAACTCAACCGGAACATATTGCCAAATTCACCATTTGCCAAAGTGCTGACTCACTCAGAATATGCTGTGAAATATACCCTCAGCCAAAGTGACAATTCAGTCGGTGCATACTGCAGAGCCCAGTCTTTTCCAAAGTATAAAATGGTCTTTTTTTACTTTTAATTGCAATAGATGATATTTTTATGACTGAAGACTGTAGTGTAATGAGCACTGTGTGACTAAAAACGGAATTCCCAGAATAACTACCGAAAAATCCTCAAACTACTGATTTTTTATATTTGATTTTTCGTTTTAAAGGTGTGGAAGGCTAAAAATTTTCGATCGAAGCTGTATGAGTGAATAATCAAGTTTATTCAGCACACTCTAAGAGTCTTATTTTGATACATAGATTGTTATACTATTTGCGACGAGTTGGTTTGCTTATTTTTCTGCTCAATAACAAATTCCGTAGTGATCTAGTGAGTTATTTTCAAGATTTATATATCTCGCTCGTTTATGTGATTTTGAGCAATATATAGATGTCAATTCAAATGAATTAACAAAGCAGCTACTTTTAAGTGATTTTTGATAATCACAACGATTATATCTTACCAAATAGTATCCTTATCGAAGTATCACAAGATGACTCTTCAAGTATTTTTTACTTGTGCCTGATGGTTTTCTCATTAACTTTTGGTTTTTTTCTCAGTAACTTAAAAACTTTTCTCGCAGATGTCAATACTTTTTTTCGATATTTTGAAAGCTTTTCTCGTTTTCTTGAAAATACAGTGTATATCAAAAAAGCCTTTATATGGTTAAAGTCACCACTGTATATTAATACGAACAACCAATAAGAATCGACCAAATTTGCATTGTTCTCTTTTTTTGTGTATATTTGAAAAATGACAAGACAAGCCAGAACCCTTTTTAATATAAAAATAATACTTTTTTTTTGCTATCAACAAAGATCACTCTTGTTGTATACACAAACAAATATATATATATATATATTACTCAACTAGTTATAGCTCGCGATATCCATACCATTATGAGTACATTACCTATAATGAAATAGATACACATGCGCACGCGCACGCGCACACGTTTGCAAACACGCTTCTTCATACATATAAATAACAGGTCCATTTTTTTTCCAAAAATGAAAAACAAAACAAAAAAGAAAAATGGGTCCCTTAGTAGCTAATCTATATCATTACTAACTTGACAACAATTTATATCCAAGAAAAAAAGCAGCTGAAAGCATCATCAGCTTTTTTAAAACTCAATCTGATATAGGAATAAGCTTAGCACTAACCGCCAAGAATACCAAGTGTGTGAAAGAGTTTCATATCACGAATATTGGCTAGGTTGTATGTTGCACACATAAAAAACCCCGCAAAAAAAGCAAAAACTTTCATTTCTTTTTTCTTTCCGATTGCTTTTCTTCCGTATATACATATTATTCTTTATCTTTAAAAAAAATGGGTATCTTTGATGAAATTAAATCTAAAAACTTTTCACTTTATGGACAATGGTAAGAAGATATAAAAAAATATACTTTATGTGACATGTTTTTCTAACATGTAAAGAAATAGGCTCGGTATCGCATCCATCATTTGTAAGTAAAAAAAGAAAAAACATGTATGATGACAAGACTGAAATAAATAACTGTGTGTGTCTGGTTCAGTGTTGATTGCGTTGGGCATCGTTAACTTCCTGGGTCATGTCGTATTTGCTATTGTCGGCTGGTAAGCTTTTGGTTTTTTTCCTTCCTTTTTTTTTTTAAAAAAAAAATGCGGTAAATAAAATACATCGGCTAACAAACCCGAATCTGTGTCCACCTACTTTTTTTTATATATCCCATTTTATCATTTAGGGTTATTGCTCTTATTCTTGTATTTGTAGAAGTACCACTTTGTATGAAGGTAAGAATAAAAAAAAGGATAAACGGTTTTATTTTATTTTTTACAAAAAAATGATGTTATTCATTATAATTTTGTCATGTTTATAGCTCTGTCCTACAAGCCCTAAATTGTAATGTTATTGTTTTGGTCTTTTATTCTTAAAACAATCGAATACAAAAAGAAAATACCCTTAAAACAATGCTTAACAATCTTTTTTTTTATATAGTGATGGCTTCATAGCTTATTTCGAGAATTGCTATTTCCGTGCAATTCTTTATCTTGTGTAAGTTTTATTTACAATAGAGAGCGAGAGAAATACTGGGGTTATTTTTTTTTAACACTCTGAAATCGTTGATTTATACTAGATTTGCTGTTGTTATGTTCTTATCTAACTTACTTGGTGCTGGTCCTCTTATTGCCGCTGCCGTTTGTCTTTTGTTGGGTTCCATTTGTTACGGTAAGTTATTGTGTTGGGCAAGATAGAAACAAACAAGGCGCGTTTGTGTCTTGTATATGTGTCACATGTAACGTAAGCGGCTAATAAATTGCATTGTTATATAGGTATTGCTGCTTTCAAGGGACAGTCCTTCGCAAGTTCAAAGTAAGTATTTTATATAATTTCATTAAAAGAAAATTATTAAATTTCCCCCTGCTTATTTCTTTTAGAATCCTTGGTGGTACTGGTGTCGATAATGTTGTTTAAAGAAAAGAGAAAGAAAGTGATAACAAAACCCATTATATAATTAATACCACTGTAGTAATAAACTTATTTAACATAATATATATACACAATTATTATGCTTTTCAATTACTTTAATGTAGTTTTAAAGTAGTTTTTTTTTCTCCTTTTTCAAGTGATGGAACAGGTACAAAATAATATTATTAAGTGGTGCCAGCATCTTTTTTCCCCTACTACTACTAGTGTAGCCTAATACTGACATCAATTATATAATTTTTATCACACTATTACACACAAACTGTAACACTAATGTCAAACAGGACGGCTTATTGTTTCAACCTTATTTCATTTAATCTTTATGGAAAGGAATTGAATGGTAGAAAGATAAAAAAAATAATCAACTCATCAATAATAACGACAATAATAGAAAGAAAGAAAGAAAGAAAGAAAGAAAGAAGAAAGAAAAAAAAACAGTGAGAAGGATAGACATAAGGATAAACAAGTTTACGTAATCATTCGTGAATAAGAAGAAAGTTTAAGTTGGAACACACAAACTAGTTTATACCTTATTCTGCTCCACAACTATAGAGTTTTATTTCAGGAAGGTGAAATAAGAGATCTATTTCCATAAATAAGAGTATTTTCTTATTTTTATACTGTTTTATTTCTTTAGAGTAATTACGTTTATATCTCTCTACACTTTCAACTCTCCCCAAGAAAGGAATATCTTGCTTTTGTTTATGATTTTTTGGCTGAGAACGCTAAACTATTTACGAGGAAGGAGGTATAGTGTAAAGGATATATTTACATATATCCCAAACAAAAAGGAGTATTAAAATAATCTAGAGTATTTTTTTAAAGGATAAAACTTTCAAGGGATTTTTTTTTCAGTTTTTTTCTGTACCCAGTGTTGACATATATATATAGAAGGATAGCAACTATAGTAAAGATGATGAAAGCAAAGAAGGAAAACTATGGCCCTCCCATTGTGACACGTCTTAATAAAGAAAAAGTCATGGGCACGATATATAATAACAGTCTAGAGAGGACTGTCCTTCTTTGAATATACGACACTTGACGAAATTTTTGTGTGGTTGAGAAAATATGATTCCAAGAGTAGAAATTATGGTAAACAAAAAGTAAATAAGCTATTTTTTATTTTGTTTTTATTTCTTTGTATGGTAACTTTAGCTTGGCATCCTTTCTTATATATATTCTATATAACGAGAGTAGTAATTATAATAGTAATCATGGTTGTTAAGAAGTAATTATAATGTTGAATATTTTTTTCTTATTTTGTTGTTTAGTTTCAGCTCAACATATTGTACTGTGTTTTTTTATTTTATTTTTAATATAAAAAAAGTGTAACAGGACTTAATGGCGTATATTCCGTTAAGTCGTTTATGAACTGATACAGAAGGGGGTGCGTGCGTGTCTACCATGCTTATTTATTGTTTACCGTTGCTTATATAGAAGTCGCTGCATATTTATTTATAAATATAAAATAAATAAGAAAAGGCGTGAAGTAGGTGATACGAGTTCTAAAGTAACTTGTTGTTTGATAAACTTACTTTATAAATAAACAAATAAACAAAGGGGTGGGCCATGTACTTGTTTCTTCTTTCTTAAATATTCTGCCATTGACAAATTTCATCAAAGTCAATGACGAAACTTTTTTTTTTAGTAGATTGATCTTCTGATATCGATGAATATATATTATTTACAATACTTGTAAAACAATACTAGAAAAAATACCTCTAAAAAATAGTTGATGTAAATAAAATGAAGAATTTTTTTGGTTTGAACTTGTATTTTTCACCAACATAAACTTTTAGTATGTGAATTTACAAATGAATAATAAATGCCTTCATTGGTCTACTGTTTATTTTAAAAACTGAAAAAAGTTTTAAATTGTTGGGAAAGCGCGATAAAATTATTTAGAAAAACAGGGGATCAAGAAAAAAGGAACAATCAGTTGTATGTATATATCGGATTTCAGCGAGTAAAATAAAGTCGCAATAGACACAGGCATTATCAAATAGGATTAATAGAGTCGTATCAGAGTAGATGTAAATATCTTGTAACATTGAAAAATAAGTCAGCATACAAATGTTCAAAGTAGTTATCAAGTACAAATTTGGCATATACTAACTCAACTGGAACATGTTGCCAAATACACCATTTGACAAAGTGCAAAGTGGTGGTATAGTGAGCGTCGTGTGACTAAAAACCGAATTCCCAAAATAATTACCGGAAAATCCTCGATTTTTCACTTCCATGGCGCAGAAGATTAAGATTTTTCGATATAATATGTATGAGGCATTTCATCACATTTTAAGAGTCTTACTTTGACACATAGATTGCTATACTGTATGCAATGAGCTTCTGTGCTTGTTTTTGTTCTTAATGACAAATTACGTAGTGTTCCTGTATATTATTTTCACGATTTATGTATCGCCCTTTTATGTTATTTTGAGTAATCTATAAGTATTAAGCGCTATTACTTCTGCCTGATGAATTTCTCAATAACTTGAAAAAAATTCTCATTTTCTTGAAAAACACAGTATAAATAACCAAATGAAATGATTAAATGGATTTATCTCATTTACACAAAATACCATGGATAGCATAGTTTTTTAATTCTATAAAGTACCCTATTTATAATCCAGTATAGACTCATTTTTATAAGCAGTAAATATAGACTTACTCGTCATTCAAGCTGGATCTTTTGTCCAGAGCTTCTCAGATTAAAGAGTTTGAACTAGTACCTTTTTGGTTTTCTTTTTTTTAAAAAAAAGTAAATAAACTGGATGCAACATGGCGTTTTAATTTTAAAGCAAGAAAAAAAAAGACCAGAGGAGAGAAGCGTTATAGCTTTTTCAACCTATCCCTTCTATCAAAAGTCTTTTATAAGTCAATGAATAATGAGTTTACTTAGCTTTCTTCAGCTACATAAGTGTGTGCACAATCGTGCATCTAAGCTAATGATATAATAGCGAAATAGTCCACTTTCTCCTATCTCTCCTTTTTTCCTTCCATCAATTTTCTTTCCTGTATTATTCACTAAAAGAATAAACGAAAATACTTAGTTTAAAAAAAGATGGGGAATAACAGCTATACAGACACTATTTCTATTGAAAAATCTTCCAAAGTGACGTTTCAGCATGAACGCACTTATGCCAGTAGTGACATTACTGATTTAGCGCCATCTTATAAATCTCATTCAAAATGTCGACATGGAAAAGAGCCGATCAGACAAGGCGAAGAACAAGACGAACCAGAACTGAAAAAACGTCAACATATTAAAAACAATAATGGCAAGAAAAGTGAACCATATCGATTTCTGAGAAGACATTACACAAGATTTTCAACTTCTTTCATGTTAGAAAATAAAGCAGCGACTGCCAGAGATCATTTAGGTAAGTGTTGATGGAGGGATATTTAAATTCCGTCATAAAGTAAAAAAGAACCCCTTAGTGTTTTTTTTACCCCTTAATCGTCATGCATTTATAAATTATTATTATTGATATTAGCAAACGAAAGAACATTTCTAGCATGGATCAGAACTTCTTTAACATTGATTACAGTAGGGCTAGGTTAGTAACAGTAATACCAAAAAGAGCTTTTCAATAATAAGAAAGAGCGTTCATTTTTTTAATTTTTTTTTGTGTGTGCTAAAGCCATCACGCAGTTGTATCACCTAACACCAAAGGATAGCCCAGGAGGTGTTCCGCACGTGAAGTCTGGGAAGTCTGTAGGTGCTGCTTTTGTGACATTTAGTATTTTATTTTTATATTTTGCTAATGCCCGCTACTTTCATACGCAACAAGCCATGACAAGAGGTCAGTTTCCTGCTAGTCGAGGTGCGATCTTGTTTGGTTCGGTCTGTATTGCGGGTGTCTTGCTTGCAATGTTTATAGTTATTCTTATGGATTTAAAATAAACATGTAAAAAAAAAAAAAGGAA
>VCJA01003228.1:15056-32174 GCA_024139275.1 Backusella macrospora
GAAATACAAAAAGGCGGTAACACTATATCACAAAAAAACCTAACCCACAAATGCTCGCATGTTCCAGTTTCACGGTTATACACATACCACCCATTCATGTTTCAGAAAAGATCGATCTTTTATCTTCGCTTATTTATTTTATTTTAGCGCATAAGACGTTATTATAACTATCACTATAAAAAAAATCGATATATATAAATTATATATTAAAAAAAAAAGCAGAAAATATATAAATTTGATAATAATAAACCATGTTCATATTTAATATATAGCATCTTATTTTAAAAAGGAGTGTTTTGGTTGTTATCGGTTCTATTATTATTACTATGGAAGCAGGGGATACAGGGCTTTTGTAGCCATTTCAAAGACACTCTTGTGTTAAAAGGAAATAGAATTTAGACACTGTACCACTTCTGGAATATATTAGCCCAGTTTTAAAACTTTGATGCATTCCTATCTTTATTATTATTATTATTATTCTAGATAATAACTTGATTCAAAAAGAGTATAGAATAATAATATAAAAAAAACTACTATTTCAAGGGTGCTTGAACTGGGGAAGTAGATTTTGTTTTTTTGTAGTTCTTTGTTTTTGTTTTTGTTTTTCAATAAAGAAAAATAGTCTATTCCGTTATAGTAATGTATACATTTGTGGCCATTTCTCGGATATGAAAACACTTATTAAGTTTATATATTCATCACGTAAACCATCTTCTCTCTTTTTTTTTAGATAAAAAAAAAAGTTTGACCGGAAATGTAAAATTATTAAAAGAGCGTGCATGAACTTTATAATGTTTTCTAAAAATAATCGACAAATATATATATCAATATTTTTTGGAGTAAACGTGTCAGCTACCAAACAAAAAATCGGATTTTCTTAAAATGCTTAGAAGATGAAGCGGCATATTTTTTTATTATTATTAAGCTATAAAATCTTTTCCTTTTGATTTTTAAATAGTGTCAAATCTTATGTAACAGAAGTGTAAGAAAATTCCCTTTGTTATTTATTTTTGCCAAGTATATATTTTTTCATCGTTTTTTTTTTAAAACAGTACTGGAAGGAAAGATGTATTAGCCTGGAACAGGTTCTAGATGTATGTTCTTTTCACATGGTATCACTGTTATGAAATGTTGATATTATGATGCTAGCGACTAAAAATAATAAATCAATGTAACAGGTCTCTTTTACTTATTTAGATTTTGAAAGTGCATACAAAACAATCAATTCTTTATAGTAATTTTCTGTTTGAATAAATATATACAACTCATTAAACGATACTATAAATAAACTTATAAAAGTCCTTTTTAAGACTGTATTGAGGAGTAGTTTTTTTTAGCAGCTATTTTTCTTCGATAGAGTGCAGAATAAGAAACTGATGCCCTAATTCAGGCCATTCCAGGGGAAGTGAGAGGGAGAAAGAAGAAAAAACTTTTTGAAACAAGGTAATAACGCTGTTTTCATCGACTTTATTACATAGATATCCGACTTTATGCATATATATTATTCTTTAGACTAGAAAGATATATTGATCGAATTTAAGAGGAAAATCCCTTTGGTACTGATAATATGTTCATTAGAAATATTCATATTCTATTTTAGCTAGAGTATTTTCTTTTATTATTTTTTTCTTCAAAAAGAAAAGACGGATTATCTAAAGCAATCAAAAGCTCCTGATATTTGTGTTTATTTTATTCGATTTAGCTTTATGGAATTAACGATTGCATTTCCATTGAGAAACATAAATAAAAAATAAATAAAAAGGTGCTCATTTTACAAGAAAACATCGGTAAATATATGATACTAGAGAGCCGTCGATCCGTTATAAATGAATTAAAATATCTCAAAGCATTATGACAACCTGCTCTCTTAATTTACATTTTAGGGAAGGTCGATAACTTTTTATAATTTTTTATAATTGTTTTACAGATGAATGAAAGAGTGACTGTAAAAAAAACTTAATAGATAATTTATAGTTGTTCTCAGGTTATTAATCGAGCTCAATGGATTGTATAATAACTAAATAATACAATCTAGAAAGTCACTTTCATATGCGAGCCTAGATTTTCTCTCTCATTTCTAGTTTTTAAAGAAAAAAAAAGCGATTGTAGTTTTATTATATTTGAAAAAGAAGAAAGAAAGTGAATTTTTACAGTATGCTTTTTATCATCTTCCCGATATATTTTTTAACATAATTCTTTATCGAAATACCTTTAGTTTTTTTTTATCTGTAATATAATATAATTATTTACTAGAAAATTGTGTATTTAATTAAGTACTATATCGTCTATATATATTTTTATATAATTCTATTACATCTTTGTTTTATTTTCTCTCTCTTGTTTTCATTTATATTATCAGTTTATTAATAGATTTCTTGTAAGAATACTACGAGATTATAAGATTCACTATGTGAAAAATTTCTCGGGATAGTACGTTATTTTTTTTTAAAAGAATTACTGGTTAAAATTTCTCGTTAATCTAGCTAGTAATCTTTTGAATACATACAAGTATAAAATTCTTATATATATATCTATCTTTAAACACCTCAGGATTTTCTTTAAGTTTCAGTTCATTAAGTTAATTATTTTCAATTTTTCTGGTTAAAGGTGTCACGTTTAATTCATGACTCACTAAAATATAAACATTTGAACTATACTGAGCAACAAAATTACATAGTATAATGTTACTCGATCCAATAATAGGACAAATCACTGCATATAATTTGATACCATGTTTGATTTAAAAGATTAAAATCAAATGCGAATGATCGTCAATAAAGCTAATTTTGTATAAGAGTATAATTTCTCAGAAGAGTGGCTTGTCTTTAGTCTTATATCTCATACATATATATTAAGGCCAATTCTCAATATAGCTGATAAATGGCCGCAAAAAGATTGCTCTTAATGATAGTGTCTACTGTATATTAAAATACGGTGAATTGTCTGTTTTCTGGTGCTTTATCCTCGCCATACGCGACAGATTGTTGTTGAACACGTTTAAAAATTAATCTTTCTTGATATTTCATATGTTTATAAATACACTTGGTACTAATGTAAAGATGAGAATGATCCGCAAAGTATTCTTGTCATATATTCTAAGATGATTCATGGGGGGGGGGGTTATCAAAATAATTAAAAGCCGTTTGAAAAGCTAAAGTGTTTGAGCTAAAAAGAAAAAAGAAAAAAGAAAAAAAAAGAGGAGAAGTTACTATCCTTTTCACAGTTTGAGTACTGATATGGTAGGAATTTGTAAGTAGTTATAGCAGCAAAAAAAAGTTTCTATGAAATGTACTTATTTCTGATATCGCTTTTTGATTAGTGAAATTTGTGTTAACAATTACTAAATAAAGATAAGGAAAAGTATAACAACTTCTATTCAAAGCTGATTTCTAGTAAGTTTGTTACTAGCCTATCTGATTATTTTACACTATCGATTATAGATCGAAAATAACCTTACTTCAGTTCTAGTTAACGGAAGAGAGAGGAAATATAATGTATTCTTATATTTCTTCATTGCTTATTCTATGATATTATATCATAATTTCTATAATGTTAAGCTCATAATTTTACTGATTTTAAAAGTAAAGAAGAGACGCTGTTTTCTCAAGTATTAAATATTGATATGTTATTATTGCTTTAAATATAAATATAAACATATGATATTTATTAAAATAAGAAAAGGTTTAAAGGTATTTATGAATAGAAAATATATATATATAAAACAATTTAGATCAAAATTATGCATATCTATTAAAATTACGCATAATTTTTTTAGTGTTTTTTCAAAGGCAATATCCTTAAGAAGTTTATGACAAAACACGCATTGCCAATTCAAAACTAATAATAACATAATTAAAACAAAAGTCAGAGATCTTTTTTCTTCCTTGTTAATATAATACTTATTTCAACTTACCCCATAAAAGTAGCAGCGTTAGAAGGAGCAGCACGAAGTAAACAGGGACCAACACCTCTAAAGAATCCAGCCACACCTTCCTTGGCAAAAGTTTTACGCGCACAATCTAGAACAGAGTTATATTTTCTTGTATCATTTGTAAATCCATCAGTCTGTAATTTAGATTTAATAGCATCCATAGGGTATACAGTAAGCCACATGGCATAGCCAGCAGCAGCACCAAAGAGACAGACCTTCCATGTTTCCAAGTCAGATCTATTTGTAATACCATTTTCTTTCATAGATTTCTGGACCAGCCATTCATAAGCTAAGAAATAAGCACCGTAGCCTTGGAATTCACGAGCCATGGTAATGGCTTGTCCTTTATAGATACCGGCAATTCCGTGAGAACGATAGATTTTCTGAATACAATCCAAAGGACCGCTAAATCCAGTACCAGCCTGGACTTGAAGGCGGGTACGAATATGTTCCACAGGACCTGAAACGACCGAGTTGGCAAGACCACTAGCAGCACCAGCAATGTAAAGTTGTGTACCGGATAATGGATCGCCTAGTTTGTTTTGTTGATTGAAATGACGCTTCACAGATTCAAGCACAACAAACTGAATTGATACACAGGCACCAACACCAACTAGAGGAGTCATAGTACCCTATAAAGTGTGTACACCCCCATCATATATAAAAAACCTTTAATATATAACCTCTTATAGAAGTGTTTATTTATTTTTACCTTGTAAAAGCCTGCGAAACTTTCACGTGCATGTGTTTTCTTAACACAGTCTATCATTCCTTTATAGGCTGGGTTTGTAGTAGATTGTGTTTGAAGACGCTAATTTAAGTTTTTTTTTTTATTATTTAGCTGTCCGATTGCAACATTTCTACCCTTAAAAAAAATCGAAAAATGCACTTACAACTTTAACTGTATCAAAAGGCTACATAAAATGTTTATTTGATTGATTAAATTCGGATTGTTTCTTTTTTTCGTATATTTTCATATTATTAATATATTTACCTGTCCAACAAGTACTTGGAAAATACCACCTACAGTACCACTGAGACAATCTTTGGTAGATTGAGATAAACTAAAATAGGTTTTAGATTCCTCTTGTCATCAGCTATTTCCTTTTTCTTCTTTCCATTTTTTTTCAGGAGTATCCAATTGATTTTATATAAACTTACCCTGGATTATAGTCACTGATTTGGACGGTTTTTGCTGTTACAGAGGCCATGATAATAACGGAAAGAATAAACTATAGTGAAGGATAAAGAAAACGAAGAAAAAAAAGAACCCAAAAATTATATATTCGATCTAAAACAATCTCCGACATTGGCCTTAAATCGATTCGATACGTCACATTTATAAAATGAAAAAGAAAAAAATCAAAAAAAAGACAAGGCAACTATATCAATATTATATGTTATAGTATATATATATCATTAATATAATATATTAATCACTTTATTTTACCTCAAAGACTATTGTTAATGTATGTAAACAATCTTCGAAAAGCAGTCATATTTCTCACGGTACTATAAAATGGAAAAAATAAGATATCCATAAGAGGTATTTGCGCTCTAGAACTCTGGTGTTTTAATTCAAGCTTGTATTTTATTAGGAAAAAACAATAAGAAAAAGAGATCAACTATTATAATATCCCTTTTAAGTGAGAATATAAAGTGAAACTGCATCTTATATGACATTGACCACATAATATTATACTCTTAAAGTATATCATAAGATGAAATTTAAGCTCAGTAGAGTTGAAATAGTTTTTTGTACTTAGCAGATTTAAACCAAGCCATAGAGTATTAACACTTTTTTTTTATTACTATACACCTTTTCAGATATATTTTGTCGGTAGTTTTGGGTTGGGAGTCGCTGTGTACGAAAAAAATGTCGATGATTTAGAACTAAAATGTCTTTGGACCAGAAATGACTTGTCGCTGGAAAAGAAGAGAAAATATCGGTGTGAACTAAATCGTCTCTCTCTTTATTTTCTTTCATACTAGCAAAATGAAACATTCTTTTTTCTACGAAGATGGTATTAATGAACTTAGAAACGACGATAACTTGGTTGTAGACGACCCCATGGAAGAAATTCACACCAAAATTATCGATCCTCGTATTGTTCTTGAAACTATAACAAGTCATAAGCAAGATCAGCAAAATAAACCAGCTGAGAAGTTACCTGAACCGAAGGAAAATCCTCCTTTTGAACCTGAAAAGACTAAGAAAAGCTGTGCAAATACGAACACCGACTATAGCGTAACTACAAGAATGACATTTATTGACAGAATGTTAGAACAACCTGGAGGAGCAAGAAATGCCAAACTAACTGGAAGAAATCTTGGCATTCACGAAAATACTGCTTAGCGATAGTGGAAGAACTATGAAGAGACTGGAGAGGTTCCTATAAGAAAGTCAACTCGCAATAAAAGACGTTCTTCTAATTTCACGAACGAGAATAAACAACATGTTCAAAAATTGGTTGACGAGGAGCCGCAAATTACAGCAACCGAGGTGGTTGATGATTTAGTTGCAAAATTCGAGGATTTTTCTTTGTCCAAAACCCAGGTTAATTACCATATGAAGACGACCTGTAACCTCTCGGTTAGCATTCCAAACCTCGAATCCCAAGAGAGAAACCATTTGGAAAACCTTGAAGAGCGATACAAGTGGTTTATGGACTGGAAAGGCTCTGATGTAGACTTCACTAAAAATTGTGTTTTTATTAAAGAGTCTGGTTTCCATACTAACATGAGGAGAAACTTTACCTGGGCTCCGGCTGGAAAGCACAAAATGGTTAAGACACCAGTAATAGGGGTAGTTACTCATACTGTGTTGGGTGCAATTACAGCCGATACAGTCATCCATGTTTCACTCAGAAAGACAGCACCCCCAGCACCAAAACCAAAACCAAAGAAGATAAAGCCAAGCAAAAGAAAAAAGAAGGTCATTAAGGCTGAGGTTGCTGTTGAAGTGGAGCAAGAAGATGAAAGCGTTGAGCAGTATTGGCCAGATGGTGGAAAGACAGCGCCCAAGGGCGCCACTTCAGCCCATTAGATTAAGTTCATCAATAAAGTGCTTGATGTTATGGATGAAATTGGAAATATGGAGGGTTACTATCTTGTGATGGATAGTTGTTCCATCCATTAAAATACGTATCCACAGCGAAAAATTATAAGAAGAGGTTATAGACTTTTATATCATCCAGCATATAGTCCCGAGCTCAACCCAATTGAGAACTTCTGGTCCTTAATTAAGGGTAAAATAAAAAGTGTGTTCTTCGCAGCAGATCGGACAATAACATCTCGAATCTGTGCTGCTTGTGAAGATACTCACCCAAGCGAATTGTATGCTTTTGCTGATCATTCAAAAGATCAAATTACTAAATGCTATAAAAAAATAGAGTTTTGAATAAAGTCTAAAATCATCATCCGAAAACTGTTCACTTTAAACATTATGAAGCATTACTTCCAATCACTGAGTTTTTTTTTACTGGTTTCTGTATATATTTTACCCTGACATTTTGTTCCTTTTTTAACGACATTTTAGTTCTAAATCAGCGATATTTTTTTTCGTACACAACGGCTCCCAACCCAAAATTACCTACAAAAATATCTCTAAAAAGGTATATTATAGACTAAATTATATTATAGTTAACAAAATAAATAAAAATGGAATATAAAACGAATGTAAAGAAAGCGTTTAAGTATATACTGTCATTCGTGTTTTTATCTCGCTCTAAAGTAATCTTGTATGTATTAGATAAAAAATACGATCAACAAAACAGATTATCTTACCTTATGCTTGGTAATAATACCAACTTAAAAGAAAAGCTATATGCAGCTGAGCTATTTTGCTATTTCTGTCTTGTCCAATAATTTTTTTATAGATTCTAACAAATTCATATTTTGTAGTTGTTGGATCAAGGGTGCTTCATAAATTGGATCAAATCACTGTTGGTTTAAATTGAAGTTTAAGAATGCTAATTATAGCACTTGTCACTACTCATATGATTTCTAATTTTATTTATTCATGGGCGAATGGAACTTGACACCATATGGATAATCTTTCAGTAGATGCATTTTAAAAACAATGCTTTGTTGTCTAGTCACAGGTACAATAATAAACACTCTTAAATTTATATTATTTAATGGAAATATAAACATGTTCAACGTATTTTTTACCACTTAAATCTATAAAAATACTATATATTGAATTCAAGAATAAGAGTTGCGGTTTATCAGTCATATTTGTTTTTTGAAAAAAAAACTAACCTTTTTATTTCTATAGATAATTAGCATCTCCTAATGATAGCCATGAAAGCATACACTAGGAGATCACAGCTGGTTCAAATCTACCAGATAACAACGACGAAGATGAAGTAGAAGAGATGAAGAAGAATCTCAAGCAGAGGAAATTGATTCTAGTAAAAAGGTAAGTTCAAACTCGACTAATAACAACACTTTAGCTCCTTTCAATTAGGAAGTCAATTTAAAACAAAGTACATTTATATAATATGTAGCTCTTATATTTTATGCATGTATATTTATTGTTATCTTCATAAAAAATGACATAGTGCCTCTGGTAGTCCAATATTGTGTTATTAAAAAAAGCGTCTCTACAAATAAGCTCTCGCATACCAACTGTATTTATTATTTTCCATTATTTAATGCTGCATATACTTCTATAACAATTGCAGGAAAATATAGTTCATCTGATTTGACAAACAACAAAAAAGGTATATGTGAACATTTATTTTCGTAAACTTAAACATGCATCCCTAACATGTATTTTTTTTTATAAATAAAAAGGTAATAAAAAGAAAACCACAAATTTTTCTTCCAGAGCGAGAAGAAGAGTTACAGAATCAAATAAAAATTAGAATATGACTATTGTCATTTTGGTTTATAATCACATTAATAAATAAATAAAAATCCATCAATAAAGATCAATTAATAAATAGTAAATACTTTAATGTGTGTGTAGTTGTGTTGTAGTAGCAACGAAGTAGCAATGATAAGGTATTAGTAAAACAGCGCTATAGGGTGATATACTGATCCTCTTTCTTTAAATGTAGTGAAAGTGCCGTGGAAATGTACTGGAGTTGGCATACATAAAAAGTAGCAACTTCAATAAAATGTCACTTTGACGTGGAATTGTCACTTTTTTGTATACCAATTCCAGTACATTTCCACGGCATTACCACTACATTTTTTTAAAACCAATTCCTTCAGAGAGTGAAATCTAGCTACTTCAAACAGCAGAATCAGAAAACCCATCACAGAGAAAAAGCTAGAGAATAGCTTATAATGATGACGACGACGATGATGATGATGAAAAAAACAATAGCGATCTTAACTATAATAATGATAGTCAAATAAAAGATAGAAATAAGATACGATCAGCTTAAATAAAATGTAAAATAATATATAGTAGAAATATACAATTTAATATTATAATCTAGTCGACGAAACTTAATTTTAATGGACTTCAAATATTGATAAACAAAATACAAATCTAAATTGAAAAGCACAAAATATAGTTTCCAAAATTACAGGTTTATTCTGCAAAATAACAGATTATTACACGTTATTTATAGAAGATTTAAAAGCAATGCTTATATTTAGTAGTCATTTATAAATCTATTAATTAAAAGTGGTAATAAACAATCAATATCTATTCAATAGAGAAACTATCCTGCTCTCTTCTAAAACGAAAAAATATTAAACTGTAAACGTACTTCACTGTCCTATATCGTTTTATTTGTTACACAGCAGCTTTTTTAATACGGCTTATCTAATGACACACTCTTTTATTACAACAGACGTATACTATACAGTTATATAAGTCCTAGTCATTGTAATAGGAGAAGCTAGTATTAGTATACTAATTATTCTTATATAGAATCACTGAAACTATATTTAGTATTTGCACCAAAACAGCATGACTTAGTTATATATATAAATCAATCATACACAGTAGTCTCTCGTTAATTTCAGAAATGAATGTAAAAAAAATAAATAGTGGAAATAGTGAGGTGCGAACGTTAAGCAAAGAAAAAATAATGATTTTCCATTTAATAAACTGTGTCGGTATTGTATCTGTAAGTATTTTAAAAAAGGATAAATTTCTAAAAAAAATTGACTCAACTCTAGTCTCATACTACATACACCCTTTCAGTATAACAAAAACGCAGTTTGTGGTGAGGTGGTCCAGCCGGGAAAAGAAAAGAAATAAAATAGTCGGAAGTCACAGATAGTGTTGTTCTCGTGACCGCTCTCAGATCATATATAGGCAAGGTAACACTTGCTACAAATCCCTCGCTATACAATTTATCCCTCAACTACTTTAATAAAAACAGTTTCGTTTGATATTCTATTTGAACTTTTATACTATAACGCCGTAATATCGTGTTGGATAGCAATACAGTCGAGAGCTTCTAATAGTAAAACAGTTTATTAAATCATTAGGTAATTAGATTCCCGGTACAATAGATTTAATTCTTCTGGCCTTGAATAGTAACAACGATTCTGCGTGAGCCACCATGGTTACGATGTTCACAAAGATATATTCTAATATACGCATAGAATTTAATATACCTAATCCTAACATGTATACACTTTTCACCTTTTTTTTCAAAATTCTTTTTTAAATTGATCAACTACTTACCCTTGCCATGTTCCCAAATTAAAACGTCCATTTGTAACCGGAATATTAATTGACACACCTACTAGTCCAGATTTCAAATGGCCAGGCTAATAAAAAAAGAAAACACGACAAGTGCATATCCATATATTAGGCTCATATCATAATGTCTTGCGCTTACTTCACTTTACCATATCATCTGCACCTTCATCGGTGTGAATGTAAGGGAATGTCTCGGGTACAATTTTATTTAAACCCATCTCCATGTCTTCTCGTACATCAGGATCGCAGTTTTCATTGATCATAAGCGAAGCAGAAGTGTGTTGTACTTTTTTACAATACACACATATATATTTAGGTTAGAAATGAGTAACTTTGGAATGGCGTAACAAATACACACTTAAATATATACGCTAATAAACTTACAAAACACATTTGCCATGCCAACTTTGAACTCTTTAAGCTCGGGAAGCTGATTTACAATCTCACTATGTACAAGATGACAACCTTTTTTATTATATTCATTTATTTGCTGGCTGGTTATTTAATAGAGCAACTAAAAAGAAAAAGAAAGAAAGAAAGAAAGAAAGAAAAGAAAAGTACCTCTTTTACGTTGTTGTAGTCTAATTTCTTTCTGGTACCAAGACATTACTTTATCAAAAAATGAAAAAGAAAAACATAGAAAACGAAACGCCTTTTTCTGTGACTCTTGAATAGAGTGGCTTTCTGAATTTGTATTTTTGAGAGCCATAATCGGCCCTCTCCCGAGCTCAAAAATTCTTTTTACAGAAAATTTATACAAAACAAGTAAAAACAAATACAAATAGTCTATTTTACCCAAAATAAGGCTTGAAAGCGGTCAAGTCTTTTCCCGCACCTATGACCTGTATTTCTTTTTTTTTTGTTTTTCTCCTCTTTTTCAGCCCTTATTTTTTTTTCTATCTTCCTTAAAATCAAATGAGTGGTTCTTGTTCATATAGATTCGTGTCTTCTTCTTTATCTGATACGCAACACAACAGGTTTATATAAAATGCAATAGATTTTCAAATGTATTAATGTTTTTTTTATGATATAAACTTAGAGAATATTCGCTTGTTATACGACAACAACCTGATAGAGCAAAAATAAATATTATGAACGACAGAGGTTATTAATAAACACATTCTAATGTGCTGTATAATACAATATAACATCACATTTACCTAATTCTACAACTATATACAGAAAGAAGATGTATCGAGCCTCCACCAATTATTCAAATGATATGTAACAATTGCTCTAAAGGAGAAGAAAAGTAAACAGTTTATATATTTCATCTTCTGACCATATTTTAAATTAGTATAAATTTGTACTAATATAGAATTTATCTATCTATTTATATATATATAGAAAGTATCTCTATAGTCCTTTTTATTTCATGGCTGTAAACCTATTAGATGATGATAATCTTGATGGTGATAATTCCCCGCCTCTTTCCACTGAAGAGTATCTTTCAGGTCCAACTGTCTCTTCACTGTATAAACTCCGAGATATTGATAATAGCGGTATAACAAAAAAATATTATCTTGTTTACATATCTATATTTATATATTTATATATTTTTATGTTCAAATACGTTTAGATGCGGGGTTTTTTGTTTTCAGTGGTCTTGGTGTGAAAAAACAAGGCATCTATCGATTACATTTTAACTTTTTCGAAGTGATTAAGTAAGAAACAAGATTTAAAATATAATCGCTATTATTTTCCTTTAATCTAATGGGGGGTTTTAAAAAAAAAGCGATGAAATCTATAATCAAAAAACAATTACATCAAACGCCTTCAGTATTTATCTCCCTAGACAATTCCCTGGACCTTTGGAATCTACTTTCTTATCTAGAATGTTTTCTGATCAAGGTGTAAGAATGAGAACCAGAAAAGAACATAGACATCAAATGTAAGTAATAAAGAAATGATATAAATGTTTTGTACGTGTAACATCTGATGTTTTTCGGTTTATGGTAGGACTAGTACGCGCAAGAGAAAATCAGATGTCCACCTGAATAGCCATAAACGGATCGATCCAAATCACCTACTCAAACCTAATACTATACAGTCACCAGCCTACGCATCTGAAAATGTTTATTTTGGCCGATGGCATTCAAAACCAGAACACCAACAAACTGAACCTGAAACTAACAGCAGTTCTAAAACACCTCAGCAACAACAACAACAACAACAGAAAGATAAAATGATTATATCTCTTCCTTCTATCTATATTTCACCATCTTTGTCAAAATCAACAAATCTTTCTTCACCTTCATCATCACCTTCTTCTTCAATACTTCCATCTATAAAGGATATATTATTTCATTCAAATCTCTCACGTACCTCTTCATCTACTCACTCTGTTTTTATTCCAGAAAACATACAGCCTGCTAACCAACTCCCGCCTATAAGCTATATTTTGAAACCAGAAATGATGCATGCACCTTTAAATTTTCCCTTAGATAGTCCTTTTTTTGGTAGTAGTCATACTAGAGATTAAGAATCTCTAAATATATATACTATGTTTTGTTATCTTTTTTATATAGAAATATGTTAATATTGCTTTTCTTAGTCTATGCATTATATAACGAAACAAGTTTGTGCCTAGACAGGAAAAAATTAGTAATAAAATACGTTGTTTGAACTTTATAGAAAAATAGATAGGTGTAGTAACAGATTATATCAGTTATTTTAATAAAACTGAAAAGGCTTTTCTTATAAATTATAAATTACAGCAAGGGCCGGAAAAATAGACACTGTATTTTAGCATTAAAATTCAATAGAAACGGTTTACATCTATTTGCTTAGCGTATAAGAGTATCGAATTTGAGCAGCTTTTTTTTGTATTCAATCTACCAATTTTAATCGTATCACCCATTCCAAGCTGAGTATGATTATCATACCAGATACGACCATCACGATAAGCCTCATGAGAAGGTCAATATCTAATTTACTGATATGATAATTCCAGGCAGTACTTGCAAAATAACCAAAAGTAGTAACCTAAATATTCCTATTAAAATACTTTCCAGGGAATTTTTTAGAAACCATGCCAAATGAACTCTCGAATGTGGTAATTAATACCATGAAACAATATTAAAGAGTCTCTCCAAAGCTGGGTTATGTTATGGCTATATGAAATACATGGTATATTGGTATTCTTGTGTAATAATATCTACTGAGTTGAATTGATTTTATAACCATCACTGTAACACGAGCAGATGCAGATGTGGTATCGCTGTCACAATCAATATTTAAATAATTCTCTTTTGTCATTATGGATTATTTGGTTGTCTTTTTAATAAAACGTTTAGCTTGGTTATCAACAGATTTACAGTTGTGTTACTTTTACTTAACTTATGGTAAATCACTACCACAAACACCTTCCAACCAATGGCTGATTCTTCAGTAATTAAAGGAGGTTTGCTCACAAGAATTACTAATGATAATTTTGAGTTTACGGGAATGATAGATACTTACAAGAATAGTTAAAATTAATCGACTCTGAATGATTTAGTGATCTATTTTATAAGATTTTAGCTAAAAAAAGAAAAAGAAGTAGAAATAAAGAAGTGTCAGATATGTTTTTTCTTTATTTTATTTTTATTTTTATTTTTCTTGGTTAATAAACGATTAGGATAAATTTAACAAAGATACACATTTGAATCGGTTTGATATAATATCCTGTCTCTCTGAATTTTTCCAAGTTTATTAAGGATTATATTTTAGTTTCAATAAGTATTAAACCATCAAAGTCATTATATTGGTTTAGTACAATCTACTTTCACTCTAGAAAAATAACCTGAAATAACCAAATTCAAAATTTGATTTTTTTTTTGTTCTTTCAGGCTATTTTTCTAGAGTGATTTTAAGACTTGCTAAAATGGGTGTATACACTACAACGAGAACGATTGAAAGGGGGCTCTTATTATGAATAAAGTCTAGTTTTTTATATATGGACTATAAAAATTCGGTAAAGCTACCTAATAAAATAATAAAGTGTATGAATGAATAGGAGTAACTTTTATATGCTATATATGATGCATTTGGTACTAGTTAATTTCATTTCAAAATAGATGGGCCACTGACAATTCTTGATATTATACAAGTGGAAAAAATAGACAAATTAGTAATATATATAATGACATTTAATGATGATAGTACAGTTAATATTGAGTTCTAAATAGAACATGGAAAGTTTGGAGCTTAATGATTTTCAGCTTTAGCCTTTATTTTTATTTTGTTAAGATATATATATAAAAGCACTCTATTAAGCAATAAAAATATTTTCTTCTTCTTTCTATTCAATTAAGTTGATTTCTTCTGAAAATTACACCATGTAAATTTTAATATTACGATAAACAACTAGAAGGTTTTTATAAACATGGATTACATAAAAGCGAAGAAGCATGAGATAGCCTAACATTCAACTATTTGAAAGATAATTACAATTAAAACGACTGTATTGATATCACCAAATAAGAAGACAACATGGGTTTGCTTGTCAAACTTATTCGAGAAAATCAAAAAGAAGAAAAGTCTAAATATGTTTTCTTATTAGAGTTGACACAATTATCTTCGAATAAGCGAGGGGAAACAGAGTTCAAAGTCGATAATCTACTCGACAGGGATTAACCCTCTAGAAGTAAACCGGTAAAAATAGAAAGCAAAGACGATGCTATACTTAATGATTGGTGGGAGGCTAAATTGATGTACATCAGGCTGTAAATAATCTTCTTTCAAACAACCATATTACAGAAAGAAAAAAAAATAGATGAAGAAAGGAAAATATTTCCAAAATCCAATCCTTCCTGTTAAATAAAATTAATAAAATCAAACCTTTTAAAAGTTTACTATTTATATGTCACCTTTCAATGGCTAGTACATCTACTAAAGGCTAAGCTTAGTGCTGAATAGTAAATAAAATATGTCTATATAAATACATGTTAAATATTACCATATCCATGGTTGATTTTATTATTTATTATTTAAGAACCAACAAGCTAACTTTGAATTACCAAAAGCTATTCTTCAGTTTAAATATAAAAATAAAGAAAATGCTTGGTGTAGAAAAAGAGAAAATTTTCTAACAAGTAAGCTATTCTCAGAAGACAGCAGGAGATAACAGCAGTAATAATCTCTGAAAAATGGCGCCCACTTATATAAGGTAAACACATACTCATAATATCGCAGTCTCGGAATAATGTTCTTGGAATACACTTTCGTTAAAGTACCATCTCCATATTTATCTTCAAAGCTTTGATGGCAAAGTTCCAAATAATTTGGTAAAGAACGTTCGTCAATGTTAAGCACTTCTACACGTTCTAAATGGTTTGCTTATATCATGCTAAAGCAAACATCAGAGATCTGACTTGTAAATTAGATCGATATGGCTTTTATTTCTTTTTATTTTTGAACAAAAAGAAACTCCTTTCACCTATACCTTTTTTTTTTTTTTGCATTATACTTGCACTTGGAAGACTAAAACAACTTGGATTTATTATCGGTTATTTTGTATTAATAACCAAGAAACCATGTCATTAAATATATATGCCTTTATTTTAATATCAAATAGATGGCAGATTGACATATGTATCAAGAACATAATATAGGCGGATATAATTTTTTTTTATCTTCCGCCATTCCTACAGAAACGACTAAACAAAAGAAAAAAGGAGCCCAAGTATAGAAAAGTGACATATGCTCTAGTGAAAGCTATGTCTTGGGCGTACAAGAATGTGATAGCTTGTCATCTACAACTTACGAAGCCAACGTTACATCCTGGTCTATCACAATTACTATATTTTAGATACTTTAGTTCTAAAAAGGATTCAGTGACTTTTAATTTCAATTTTTATTTTTCAATTTATTGAAAATAAAAAAATACATTTCGGATATAAAGACTAATATAATTCGTTAGAATTCATGGTGTTTAATTAGACTGTTACCCGCATTAACATCATAAAAAAAAATATGTAATTTTAAAAAAAAATCAGCCGTCATTCTCCTCCGATATTCTCATGATGAACTTGCTATAATTTATAATATGAAATATACAATCGATTATATCATGGATAACTACAAATCTATAGCGCTATCTCTCTTAATATCGTATCTTATCTTTTAATATTTCAATTTTATGATATAGAATGTGAAAGATCAGTTTTGTGTAATCCAAAATGTATGACTCTACTCGAGTTCTGAGTTTAGAAAACTGAGCCATTTTATGACACGGATTCAAACGAAAAAAATAAAAAGCAGGTTCAAACCTTAATTTTGTATATTTGTTTTAACAGTGGCATAAGCTATATTAGAGCATTTCCGCCAAAATAAACTATCATCATCACTTTTAGTACTAAGTATAATTCTTCTTTCTTTTCCCTTTTTTATTTTATTTTTTGATCTAACCATTAAAGTTCGATAATTAAGATATTATTAATGAATTTTACAAGGCTCAACAAAACATACTTGCATGATTTTTTATATATCAAAGGTAAGTTTTTTTTTTTTTTTTTTTTTTTTTTTTTTT
>VCJA01003229.1:0-16395 GCA_024139275.1 Backusella macrospora
ATGGATTTATATAAATTTCAAATATGTAGAAAAATCCGACATAAATTATGGGTCAGCCTAATAAATGTGGAATACCTAGACTAAGGGCATAGATTTAAGTTTTTGTAAGTTTACAAGTGATATAATGCGTGTACCTCTGGACTTAAATTAGGAGTCTTTGTAAATTGGATATAAGTTGGATCACTCTTTTATCTAAAAAAACATATCATTTTTAATTGAAATCGAACTACACAGTATTCACCTTCTTCTATATAGTTCAAGTATTGAAATATCTAATACCAAGAGACATGCTGGAGCTGATGAGTTTCCTGAGGAAATAAAATAAAATAACAAAAGTCATGTAAATAGAGAAGCAGAAAAGCGTATTTATTTTTATTTCAGCGAATTATTTTCAAACTACAGAACCAGATATTTTAAGTTATGGATGCGGTACGATTTGGAGTGACTGAAAGAAAGTTTATATTGGAAATTGTATATATATACGGTGAAGGATTATATATTACTACACCTTATATTCTAAATAAACAATAAGAAGTAGAATTATTGGCAAGGGATACTTGTGCTTCAATAATGAACATTCAAAATCTACGTAGCCATATGCCCTTCTTAAATGAATTTGTCTGTTTGCTTACAGAAAAATCAGGGGAAGTACACATTTAAAGACACAAGACTATGGAGTTATACGTGTGAAAAGACTATATGATCAAAACGTGATTCAGACTTGGTAAAAGCTGGTGAATTAAAAGTAGCAGTAGTAGGGAGCTTGCGGATGTTGAAAAGATAATATTTCGAATTATGAAAGGCATTAGTTAATAGAGGCAGCTTACAGAAGGGTAGTTAAAAGCACTAATAAAAAGCAACGTAAAATTAGAAGGCGTGTTTTCATGGGAAAATGTGCAATTTGGAACCGCTGACGTGGGATGACAACGCAGACCCTTATCCATTATTGCTGAAGCATTACCTTTGAGTCTATGTTCAAGGGATACTGAAACAAAAAAATAAATAGACTTTTGGTTATTTCTATAACTGGTAGTTTTCAAAAACTAGCAATTATGTAGCACTATTTACAGCAGAGGAAAAATTACAAAAGCCATCCTTATACAATTACAAGGTTTTTTTTTACTGGCGAATCTGATAAACCAAAAAGATAAACACCATTTCTGTTAAAGGCATAGTATAACATATCAATACTATCTTAGTTAAATATAACGAGTGCATAGATTTTATAGAATAGCAAAAAGAAGGACATATATTATATTAGTTAATAATTGAATACATGATAAAACTCATATATATTCATATCCATGGCTGATAATTATTAAAACTTTAAGGATGTGGAATAAGGTGATCAAATATAGCAAACCCCATTGAAGCACAAAAACACAAAAGGTGTGCAACAATAGCTCTTGCTTTATTTTTCTTTATCACATGGTTTTGGGCAAGGTGCTCCATTTCCACGACTGTTCTGTGCCAATTAATAATACTTTACAAATACGGATGTAAACAGGATTACTTTTTAAATAATTCCAACAAAAAAAGAAAAAGTCTTTTGATCAACTATGGAACACTCAATCGTTTTTTTTTTTTGTACTTCGGAGAAGGATTGGCTTGATAAGGTTGAGAAAACCAATTAAATCACGTGTGGTAAGTATATAAACCACCACCCAAAAAAAAACATAGAGGCTCCCAAGCGGCTATTTAATGTACATTTCTTTCCATTTCTTTCTCTCTTTCTTTCTCTCTCTTTTTTTTCCTCTCTTCTATACTTTTCTTTATATAAAGCAATAAAAAAAATGTCTAAAGCAATAGAAGAGAAGGAAATAGCTCGTTCAAACGAGAATATATTTTTGTTCATACCAAACCTCATTGGTAAAGAGTCATCATCTTTTTTGAATGACAAAACGAAAGAAAAAAAAAGGCACTTACCAGGCATAAAAAAATAGGTTATACACGCATTATATTAGCATCTTTATCACTATATTATATGCCTTGGCATCCAAAGGTTTGCGTTACTTTATATTGCATTTCTTGTTTATTAGATGCCGTGGATGGCAATGCTGCTAGATACTTCAATCAATGTAAGTCACATTCTGCACTGATAGACAAAGTAAGCGCTAATTTAAATATATACTGGTGTCATCTATGGCTGTTACAGGTAGTAAGTTTGGTGCAGTGTTGGATATGGTGACAGACAGGTAATTCAATTATAGCCAGAAACTTTAAAAGAATGCTAAGTTGACTTGTTACAAAGATCAACTACTACATGTCTGTTGTGTTTTCTCTCGTTACAGTATCCTAGTTGGACAATTCTCTTCCAATTCCTCATTTCACTTGACTTTAGCTCTCACTACATGCATATGTATAGGTAATACATCAACCATTATATGTATATATATATATTTAAAAAAAACAGGGTATGGTGACTAATTCCCGTTACTTCTTATCTCAGTTCTATGATATCTGGATCATCAAGTCACAAGAAAATCGACAAAAAGCAGAGTTGGTATCTTCGCATTTACTACACTAATAATGTAAGTTGGATTCTTTTGGTTTAATTTAGACAAGACACTGATGAATATGGGGTTTACATTGTTATGATAGATCGTTTTGTTTATAATGTGCGCTGGTAATGAGCTTTTCTTTGTTGCACTCTATGTTCTCAAGTTTGCTCAACCTTTAAATTGTAAGTGGGACAATTCCTTTTAGATAATAAAGGGGGTAAGAACAATCACGAGATAAGTACAAACTCATACCCTTTTCATAGTGCTTTGGTATATTACTTTGGCCAGTACAGGTACTATCTGCTTTGCTAAACAATTTATCAATGTTGTTCAAATCGTCAATGCCAGTAAGACATTGGCTGCCATTGACCAGGAAGATAGAGCAAAAAGTGTATTAGAAAAGAAGGAATAAAGGCTGGTATCCTTTTTTTTTTTTTTTACATATACATTTTCCGCGAAAAAAAAAGATACATACTCAATGTTACTCTCCTTTTCTTTTTCTTTTTATTTTTCTTTTTTACTTTTCCATTTTTCTTCATGTACAAAATAAACTGATAAACTGATAAAATTCTTAAATATATACATTTCCTTTAGATGGTATTTTTATTGTTAAATGCCATGACAATTTTAATTCGTCCCATAAAAGGAAATGACGGAGCTTATTTCATGTAGAATGTCTCTGAAAAAAAATTAAGGTTTTGTGGTGGTACACGCACAAGGTTTTTTCTATAAAGTCTCTGATGACCATTTGAGCTACTTTTCGAGCATTTTACCAAAAAATAAAGCATCGACGCTATTATCTCTTTTTATTAATTTGAAAAGACAAGGGATTTATTTTAACTTAGAGAAATATACAGAATCAATTTATTTAACTATGGCTATAAAAGGCTATCAGTGATGGTAGAAACTTACAAAATCGGCCAGCTCGGATATCACCCATCAATTATGTTGGACAGTAATCTAGTGTGAAACAAAGTTAGAACTAGAGACTATAGTAAACTTAAACTAAAAATGGTCTTGTAGCAGTTTGTTTTTATTTTTCAAATTAGCATAAATGTAATTTGAGAATAGAAGTTAAATATATGAAAAAAAAGTAATAATTTTGATGAATGCGTTTCATAGTATTAGTATTAGTGCTAGTTATGAATTACGTATCGCCAATGTTTTTTTTTGAAAATTCTAAAATTTTAAGATGAATACTAAAAAAAACATGCTTTGGAAAAAACATTTTATTTGAAGTGTAGACTATGTGCCGCTCATTTTATCGTTCCACTAGTTATGTTTAGAATCATAGCGCTTGGTTAGTGGTTAGTTTATCTGTTTGAAAGAACAATGTATCTAGGTTTTTTTCTTAAAAAAAAGAGTAGTGGTAGTAGTCAAGAGGTTAATTAAAGGAGTTGAAGCCCTTCTTCTAAATTAAACAACTCTTTTGATATTTACTGATATATAATATAATTATTGGGTATTTGTCAATATAAAAATGATTGTTATGTTCGCTGATGTTAAGAAAAAGTATAAAAATGGAAATCATTACATTATTTCATTATAACACCCACAGCTTATAGAGAGAGCAGTTTAGAGAAAGTACTATTTGTTCCTAGTCCATGTCTTTCTTTCTTTCCTTTTTTGAGTATATTTCGAGAAATATATTTACTAAATAACATTGCTGATATTATTAACTATATGGTTGAATACAAGAAATATACTTTCTAATTTAATAAGAACTCATCTGAGAATTAAACACCAAAGGATATATGAAAACTTTGGTTGAGTGATATATGGTTGGAGTATAAATACTTAAAAAAATCAGAGTGTATTTGCTACAGGTTTATGGTCAGAGATAATAACAATGCCAGTAATATTATCGATAGTATGAAAGGAGAATTCAAATTAGTGTATATTGGATGTCACGAAATCTTGTCTATTATACTGAATCCTTTTTCTTCAAAAAATGTTACCACCATTAAAGAAACTTCAAAAAACGATACTGAAGGTGTCCAAGTCCGTATTTCAACAATATGGCTCGATTGGGACATGGTTTTGTAGAAAGGATTATATATCGATTAAGATGAGCTTGCTAGTCGAATTCGGATTACAGTCACAAATAGTTTTCATGTAACTCGGTATTGTGCTGGGAAACTTTAAAGCCATATATCGCTTATACCAACGTTTTCTCTTCCTTCTTTTTAGCACGATAGATATATTCACAATGACCACAGAATCCTTTATGACAACCTTTTTCAACGGGAGTTTTATATTATAATATGACTATAATGAAGCTAGAATATCAGTATAACTTTATAAAGGTTATTCTAACTCCTCCCTCAACTTGATAGCTAGCCGCTGATTTTTGATCAGACATAACCCAACGACAGCGGAGTTATAGTCCGACAGCAAAGGACCAAATTTGAACTTTTTATTTTATTTTATTTTATTTATTCTTTTTTTTGTTTATAAAAAAAAAACAATGGCATCAGCAAAGAGTGCTTCCTACGATTATCTTATAAAGCTTTTGCTTATTGGCGACTCTGGTATTTTTGTGAGATGAATTCAAAAAGAGATGAAAATACTTTAACTGTTTTTTAAAATAGCTGTCGGAAAGAGTTGCCTTTTGCTTCGTTTCTCAGACGATTCCTTTACTCCATCCTTTATTACCACTATTGGCATCGACTTCAAAATTCGTACTATTGAATTAGATGGTAAGCGTATAAAGTTGCAGATTTGGGATACAGCTGGTCAAGAACGTTTCCGTACCATCACAACAGGTAAGATAGATAGATACAATATATATTTAGTAGTAGCCATTATTATAGTGGTAGTAACAGCAGTAGTTGCTATATTACTATATGGAAGAGTGGGATAGGAAGATAGAAAGAATGTTATATTTATTATAAATCATATATTATTAATATTAGCTTATTACCGTGGAGCCATGGGCATTCTTCTTGTTTATGATGTCACAGATGATAAATCATTTGGAAGTAAGGTTATGCATAAAGTGTATGTCTATATAATTTATTAATTTTATTCGTGTTATCAGATGTAAGAAATTGGTTTTCCAATATCGAACAACATGCTAGTGAAGGTGTAAACAAAATCCTTATTGGTAACAAATGTGACATGGAAGATAAAAGGGTAATGAGAATAAATAATAAAAAGAAAAAACAGTATATAAGCTAAGCTATTTATATACACACATACTCAACTTTTTAGGTCGTTTCAGCTGAACAAGGAGAAGCATTGGCAAATGAATTAGGTATTCGTTTCAAAGAAACAAGTGCAAAAACAAACATCGGTGTTGAAGAAGCATTTTTTGATTTGGCAAGGTAATGGGGTAGTAAGTGGTGTTTAGAAAAAGTATTTTTTTTTAACTGAATCCATTTTATTTTATCATGAAATATAAAGAGATATTAAAAAGAGATTGATTGACACACAACAACCTCAACAAACTCGTCAAAGAGAGGAAGTTAAGCTTGACAGCGCTCCCGAAAAGACTAATTCGGGTGGCTGCTGCTAAATTTTTGAATCTTACTGATAATAATTATGGGCTTTTGTATGAACTAAAATAAATAAGCATATTAGTAGCTATTGCTGCTGTTGTATGAACTATGCCATATCATAAAAAAATACTTTTGTTGATTTTACTTCTTGTTTTGTCATGCTTTCAAATATATAATGTTATGAGATTTAGATAGAACCATTAACCATATTCTCATTAAGTAACGCGAGTCCATATGTTGTGTTTTTAGACTCGATGTCCTTATAAGACGCATACATTGGTGTCACTGTATAAAATACAATATTCATTTAAAATTGTTATTATGACAATACTTAATATCTGTGTAGTAACTTACCAGAGACACAATTGTTAAGAATAGCCCATTTATCTGTACCATAAGGCGCTTCAATTTCACCGTGATCTGACTCGTGCTTAAATCTAAATTTAGTTTTTTTACCATCCATTTTTTCAAATAGACTTATGACTTGCTTTTCTTGATAAAAAGTTGTGAGATGGACTGGACAGCGATAGCTGACCATAGGAATATTAACATTAAAAAGTCCACTCTCAGGCCAGTCATCAATCTTGTGTAAATATTGAATAATATCACTGGCTGTATAAAATGATAGATTAGCAAAATTAGAATATCAATATTATTTTATTATGCACTCACCTGTTTCACAGCAGTTCTTAATACAAGCAGGGTCTTTATTACAAACACAGAACGAAAACGCTATTGCTTTCTTTCCGTTCATTACACCCTCCCTATCGTAAATAGGTTACAACATAGTATAAAAAGCGATGACTATAATTAACTTACATTGCACAACCAATAGTGCCTGATGCAAGAGTATATATACTACAATATAGAAAATAAAATAAAGGACTCAGCATTTCGCTTATCGTAGAAAAACTCGTCAAGCTTACTTTGTAACATTTCTACCAAAGTTTGGACCACCAATAACAAGATCAAAATCAATGTCTTTATAAATATGATTCAATGCAATATTAACGCATGTTGCAGGTGTACCACTCAGCTATTAGTAAACCCAAGTTTGTATTTAGCTTCTCTTATTATATCTTATGTGTATATCATTAATTCTTTTTCTTTAGCTCTAATTTTTACCAATACTAAGTCGGATTTATCTTGCTTCTCATCAACTATTTGTTTAGTTGAACGGTTATAATATCTTATTTCAATTTCATCCTTTATCATAAAAGCTCTTGAAACCCAAGATTTTTGACTGTCTGGTAAACAAACTCTATTACACTTTATAAGCATGTACTGAAAAAGATGGTTTTTTTTATTTATATCTTAACGTTACTTGACATCCCAACCAAGACTTTCTAGATGTTCAATAAATGATAAAATGAATGGCGACTCATTGTCATTTGGTGGTCCTAAATAAAGAAGCTATTAGAAAAGGAAGCAATGAAAACAAGAAGAATAATGTTACCGTCGTCGTTTGAAACAAGTACTCTCATTGTTAAAGTTAAGAAGAAAGAAAATTCAGCAATTGTTCCCTCTTTTATAGTACCGCTCAAGATATAATCTGAGCCACAGACTGGGTTTTTAATCATCGGCTATAATAGTTATATAATAAGTACATTCTACTGATACAAATAGCTAGGCAGATCTTTTTGAGGTATAAAGACAGATCTTGCACAAACAAATAGAAGAGTAAACAATGTTACACTGTAGACTATTCAAGATATAGGCTAGCTGTGTAATAAAGATAAGATGTCGTTATCTTCAAGTAATCTCCGCTAAAAAATCTCGGTCGAACTTTTAAGCACATAAGAAAGTTTTAATGAACAGCCTATTCTCAAAAAACAGACCAATTTCCCATGTATAGATCAACACCAGGCTTTTCAATATATTTAACCTATTCTATAGTAAATCAACAAAATTTATGTTTTCATTTTCGAAATTTGATCGAGTTAGATGGCTTAGCTAAGTCATACAGTTAAAATAGAGACGGATGAAACATAGTGGTATTTTTCGGGAGAGCCATAGTTTAACTGTCTAATTTTCTTGTTAAATTAAGTCATATTGTACTAGGGTTATATACTTATTCATTCATTATCTTAACCTATTAAAAATTTATAAAAGTATTTGACTATAATTATTTTTTATAGGGAATTACAATGTTATATGAAACTCCCCTATCAATATGGGCTTTACAAAACTTTTATTTTAATTTGAGATGACGGGGCTGTTTCTACCACGCTGATAGATGCCAACGTTTATCGAAATTTTAACTTTTAGCCAATAAATCGAATTCTAGGACAATAATAAAAGTAGCAGTGGCATTTCCTTAACAAAAAAAAAATGTGAGCATCAGATTCATCTATTTTCTTAACAGCATTAAAGTTACTACTCAGCTATAATATTATGATTTTATAGCTTTAGCCAAACAAAAATCTAAGTACATTTATATATATCAGAGCAAATGTTTATGAATTACTTCTTTGACGAATTTTCCATCAATTTTTTAGCCAAAAGCTCTTTTTATTATGAGCTGAATATTTTATTTTAACAACGTATCACCTAAAGCAACATGATTTTTTAAAACTCCAAAGTATGCCGATGGACTCACAGAGGATCTCGAAATAAGGAAAGAGTAAAATTTCTCATGGGAGTGACATATTTGAATTATCTGTAAACACAAAGAACAATATAATTAACGAAATAGATGGTTTGAAGGATAAAGCGACTAGTTTGAAAAATTTGATTACTATACCAAACAGTTCTGCTATGACAGGCACTGTGATTCAAAATACTACCGCTATTTTACTAAGAAATGATTTTCTGTATTCGACTATTATTAAAAGAGATAATCAAAAGGACATAATGATATTTATGATAATTATGAGGATATTTGGTAGGTACACCTTTTGACTCAAATTTGGTAGATAAACAAGACCAGAAAATCCCGCAAGGAAACTAAGAGGCAAGTTTATATACTGTGGTGTTTACACTATCATTGTTACTTGAAACAGTTCTTCTCGGATCAAGTTACATTTTACTACAGTATGTATTTATGTTTATAACTCAGTGTTACTATTTATTTTATTATTGGATATATTGATGATGAGCTCTCTCTTTCCACTTTAATAAAGGGTTTAATACGAGACTCATTCCATATTATTGTTATTATTGTTGTTGTCGAGTAAAGTTCACATTAATACCACATATACTCCGCTTTTGTAGACATACTATTAACACGAGTTTTTAGAGATAGTAATGATTCTAGTACCAGTGGTAATCAAGGTCATATAGGAAACCTGGCTACTAATAGTAAGTGCCTTAGACATATATCTATATCTATATTTGTAAAAATATTATAAATAATAAAGTATATTAAAGTATATTAAAGCTTAGAACTGTTTGAAGAACTATTAAGTAAACATATCTATAACGTTAAAAGTAATGGTCTCTAAAAAAAACTTTTAGAATACTCTTCAAACTAATGTGCTCTAAATATACCTTAAGGTTATTTTAGAGTAAGGAACCCTAATAAAACCTCGAAAATACTCTGCAAAATTCGAATCCCTATTTGTAAATTTTCACTCCATCACAGAGTACTTTTTAACTAAAAAAAAATTCTAGTTTTTTTTTACAGTGTAGCATAAGCTGGTTTGATCTAAAAAAAAAACATAAAATCGTGCTAATTTTACTCTATTGATTAGATTATCAGTACATATTTATATATGATGGTCTATTCTTATAACACAAAAAGGAGAATATTCAAATTTAAATTTCTATTACTCAAAGTGTGCTTACCAAAATATTACTATATCAGGTTTGTTTTGTTATTAAACCACATTGACTTGTGATTTGTGTTGTAATAATATAGATGGAGTGCTTCTCAAAGTATCAGTTCTTCATCATTCCTCAGATATACAAAACACTTACGATATTTGATTTCAAGGAAACCAAGAGCAAGAGTTTTAAAAATAAAGTTTTTGACGATGGACTTTATAATTTATTAAAGTATACTGTACATAAATATCAGCTTGCGTGTAGTACAATTTCTAGCAATTGTATTAAATAATACTAAAAGCAATAGTGGCTAACTAGTGTATATTTTAAAGCCAAGTATATACTTAAAGTTTAAAGAGTTTAGGTTATCAAAAAAAAAATCATGCAGAAAGTATAGATGTTGTTTTTCTTTTTCTTTAAAAAGCTGTATATTATTATGATGTACCTCATTGAACTCTAGTATTTATCACGATGAAAATAAAAAAGAGGGATATTTTGAAGGTTGCTAGTTAAAAAAAAATATTTGAAAATTCCAATATACTAGATGTCAAGCTTATATTTGCTCTCAGCTATTTATCAATTTTTTAAAAACTGTGAGCTTAACTGACCTTTATAGAGGTGACGGATCATTTTTTTTTTGTATTAACTCAATTAAAAGAAAAATCAGCGAGTTTTACTTTTTCCCATGAGCAATACCTCACCAAAACATAACAGTTATTCTCCACCTTTGATAGGTTGGTTGTACACAGGTCACTAGTAAATTTTCACTTGGTATTCTAATCATTCTTGACGTTCTTAAATGTTTGCTAACTCTAGCCATGTATTCATAGTTTCAAATAATCTTTTTCCAGTTCTCAACTGTAAAATACACGAGCTTTTTGAGCAAATTCAAGTCTTCAGATTTATATTTAGCATTCAAAAGAGGTATTTTTTATCGTAATTTTGTCATACAAACTATACATGTCTAATACTCTTCGAAGGATGGATAGCGATCTATAAATAGAATAATAGTATGCCAGATTATCCAATATTTTGTCATCGATCAAGCGTCTGTTATTTTTCAAGTAAAATACGAGACATTTCGCTTAATTTTTCAGTAACTTCCTCGACCTTCCTAGACTTTTGCGTTCTTTTTACAGTACTATTTTCAGTATATTAATTGATAATATACCTGGCTTGACCATAGCCAACACTTAAATTCACGTCTTTTCTTGCTTTGTTACACCACATATATGCAAAGTTACGATTTGTATATTTTGCGAGTACGTATGTATATATATAAAAAAAGTTGAGTAATAATATCCCAGAATATTCTAAGAATTCAAGTATATTTTATTTTATCAAAACTACTCATGTTATTACTCAATATTTTGCTGTGTCTCATAGAATCGTCAATTTCCAACTTTGTGAAATGGAGAAGGTGAAAAAGCTTGGAAGATAGGTACCTCATGAACTGAACATTCATCAAAGTTGCGGCGCTTAAATTCATGCAAATTCATAATTCTTAGGACTGACGAAAATCCCTTTTTACATCGCCTCATCACTTGTTACAGGAATTGAATTTTGTATGATAATACTGAATACTAGAGTGAGTGAGTGAGTGAGTGAGTGAGTGAGTGAATGAATGAGTGAATGAATGAATGTTGACAAACACACAGGACTTTGCCCAAAAAAAAAACGTTTGTATCTAAAAAAGATAATGATTAAGGTATGGTGGAATACTTCTGGACTTGTTCATTACAGCATTCTGAAGAAAGGCGAGAAGGTTCATTAATTAAAATTGGCGCTTCATTTTGTCTAGAGTATATGGTTTTGGATATAATAATATAGGTGTTTTTATTTTTTTTTGGCAAGCGACCTTTTAGTTCTGGGTTAGCGACCTTTTTTTCGCGCTCAACGACACCTAACCCAAAATTACCTACAAAATACACCAGAAAAGGTGTATAGAAAAATCAAATTAGGTTTAATGATTGAAGTTATAGCTTTAACGGATTAGATTTAGCTTTAAAGATAGTTAATTATAAATAGATATTTCTGTTGACTATAGGAAATTCACTTACAATTACCCAAAATTAACAAAAAACAGTGGTGATTTTCTGTCCGTCTGTATATCGGCCGACCGGCCAGTAAAAACAGTTTATTTACGAGTGCAAATAAAACAGTCTTATAAAAAAAAAAAATGAAAACATAACTAACTGGTGATTATTTTCGTATTCACTTTAATTTGTGTATATATGAGTATTGGTCATTACACCACAGAAAATTTATAAATCCTGTAATTCTTGCCAAAGTTTTTTTTTTTTTTGCAGCAGCAGCAGCATATTTATAAATGTTATAGTTACTCATTACAATGTCTTGATTTTGCATTCTGGGAAATTGCTTGATTTTGATTTTCAGGGCATTGTTGTTAATAACTCATGGATCATCTAACAAAAGACCAAATTAAATTACTGAACGTAATTATACACATGTATATATAAAACCCAAATGAATAGCTCTAAAGATTATAAGGATGATTTTTTCGGAAACAACTCTAATGACATGCAAATGATATCATAAAAATAAAGAAAGTAATCATTACTGTATTTTAGGACTGAGATATAAATTAACTACATTCAAAAGAGGAATATGTAAGTTCTCAGCAACGAGTTTTAGTCATATCATCTCCGAGATAAAACAGTGACACATGTAATCTCTGCCAGATCAAAAGTTGCCCTGGACTTGAGTCATACATCACCATTATATCTATAAATACCAAGTATTTTCTGGATGTTAACAATAAAAACATCAAAAATAGTCGTGTTGCCTTCTTGATGTTATGTTAACTTATAAATCAATGTGTATATCTATTCTGTATAGAAAATGGAAAACAATCTAAACGATATCTCACTCAGATCGTACGATCTGAGTAAATTCGTCGAGAGAAAGAAAGAGAGAGAGACAAGTGCTTGGTTGTGAACCCAATTTAAGAAAACCCTGGCCTCGGACATTCGGGGTGAATATCTTTTATCTAAAATCTAACATCCGCAAATATGCTAAATGGCCGTTTTAAAAATCTAATTTTACTATAGTTCCAACAGTCTTTATTTTCTTTTTCTTTTTCTTTTTCTTACTACTTTCTTTCTTTTTTCCTTTTTCCTTTTTTATTTATTTATTTTTTTTGCAGCACATATATAAAGGGGTTAAAGATGAGACTGGTTATTCGTAAAGATTATGATGAAGTATCTGACTGGGTTGCCCATTACATCAAAGAGCGTATCAATCAATTCAAACCTACCTCAAAAAGACCTTTTGTACTTGGTCTTCCTTCTGGGTCATCACCTTTAAGCTTTTTCAATAGACTGGCCGAGTTTTGTAAGTCAGGTGAACTTAGTTTTAAGCATGTCGTCACTTTTAACATGGATGAATACGTTGGTATTCCTCGGTAAAGTATAGTTATACATATATATATACACTGTGGATGGGCTTAGGATAAATAGAGAGTAGTGGTAGGTATTAATAGATACAATCTGTTAGAAATCACAAGGAATCATATTTCACTTATATGAACACCAAATTATTCCAACGTATTGATATCGATAAGGAAAATATTAATTTATTGGATGGAAACGCACCAGATTTAGAAGTAGAATGTCGACGATATGAGGAAAAAATTGCTAGTTTGGGTGGTATTGAGTTATTTGTGTGTGGTGTTGGACCAGATGGCCACTTTGCTTTCAACGAACCAGGCTCCTCTTTGACCTCGCGTACACGTGTGAAAACATTAGCATATGAGACTATTGTGGCGAATTCAAGATTTTTCGGAGGTGATATTACAAAAGTACCCAAGGTCGCACTGACAGTTGGTGTAGCGTAAGGATAGATATCTGTTGATATGAAGATGTGTTCACCTGTTTTTCTCTCTCTTTCTTAGAACTGTGATGGATGCTCGTGAGGTCTGCGTTTTAATTACTGGAGCACATAAAAGGTAGGAGATTTTTAAATGTGTTTTTTTTTTCATTTTTTTTTTTCATTAGACGAATTGGTATTTATCTTTTTATTTGTTAGTGTGGCACTAGCAAAATGTGTTGAAAAAGGTGTGAATCATATGTGGACAGTCTCAGCAATACAAATGCACCCAAAGGGTTTAATCGTAAGCGATGAGGATGCTACGATGGAGCTGCACGTAAAAGTATGCTTTGTTTTTGTTTTTAATTTTTGTTCTCAAAGGAAATAGCTTGTCTCATTTTTTTTTTAATTCACATTCTATTTTAGACAGTAAAATATTTCAAGTCAATAGAACACGTGCATCAGACGTTAATTGGTAAGGAAAACTTGGGATTGCAAGGTGAACTCTTATCACCAAATGCTTCTACTGCAAAATCAGTAAAGATTCGTGGACATGAAATGCTTGTCAGGCAATTACTAAACGACGATGAATTAACAACAGAATATTTATCAGACGACGACGAGGAGGAATTAGAGTTGGATCGAGATGATAAACCTAGACCTGTCAAAAAAAGAAGAAGTCAGTAGCTCATATATTTATAGTTTCCATTCAGTACTGCATAATTGTTATATATTCCATACCATATTATTAAAATAAATTATGAAAAAAGAAGAACTATCTTTTGTTTTTCCTTTCTTCAATCTTGCCAAAATGATATTCAATCGTTTTAAAGTGTATTAAAAGCATCCTGTTCTAATAAACAAGGATAACAATGGGTTATAAGCAGATAAACCACGATTGTTAGTTTTCTGTATACATTTATAGCCAATTTATTAAATAAACCAGTCGAGCAATGTTTTGCTCTCTACTGCTTTGATTTATTGTTGACTTTAACAAGACTTCATTCCGACCATTGATTTTAAGCCCGCCAAGGCGGGCTGAAAGGGAAACATCACGTGGTTTTCTTTTACTTCGAGCGGCCCTTCGAGCTGTATTTTTCTCAAAATGTAAGTTAGGTTTTTGAATTAAATTATAATGGATTAGAAAGACATAGCTTAAAGTATTTTTATGATACTATTCCAACCTCAGTATTAATACAGGATTTATTATTATTATTATCATTGTTAGATAAATACGCGATAACAAATACTATTTTACAGTTACAGTGCCAAACTAAAATTCTTGTAATAAATTATTTTGTTAATGGACAAAATGAAAATTCCTTCTCTTTCTTCCACCCAATACGTACACATATACACATATAATGCCATTATGTTCAAGCATATACAATGGAAGCAGATGGAAATCAAGGGATTTAAATTATTACGTATGGTGCAGAATTGTATCGTTATCTTTGAATGTTATATACATTGTATGTTAGTTATCCTCACTCACTCCCTCCCCCTCTTTTTTTTTAAAAAAAAAGAGAGTTCCATACTACAAAACATCATACAAATATATATTCATACGATATTAATCAATTAGATACGAACATCAGAGTGGACTTATGAGGCAGGATACAAATTAAGTACCGTGAAGTATATATATAGAAAAGCAATTGTATTTAATTTAATTTAATTTTTTTTTTTTTTTTGTCGATACTATAGTTGTTCAGTCTGAAAAACAAACAAAATATTTTATGCCTCTAGAAGAGGGTGTTAAAATAATTATAGGATGTATGATGCTATTTTGTTTGATGGTTGACCTCGTAATTCTTACTACCGTAAGTATATTTTAATACTACACTATTACCACTATCGCTGACAGCGAATTTTTTATATCACAACAGACAAAGCTGTCAACAGCTGACTGGTATTGGAAATCAGGCATTTTCTTCTTTATTCTAACTATCGGAAATCAGGTAGTATCTCTGGCTGGTTATTTTTTTGGATCGGATATACTACTGCAAATATGCCACAAGAGACTATCATCTATTCAAGTACAGGCTAGTTTTATCGCCGAGCTTTGCGGAATGCAAATGAAGATCAGTTATATAGACACAATAGTTTCACTATTCAGAGATACTTTCGTTTGTGTAAGCTATAAATCTGTATATACATTTATTTAATTGAATTCTTATTTTACTATTGTATCAGGGAATATATACAGCAGCAGCATATATATATACGAATCACTTTATAGAAACCATGAAGATGAGACAGCAAGAAGTAAACTGTATGAATGATATACAACCAAATGAAGTTCATTCAAGTGTTTAATACTTAAAGGGGACACTGTAAAATATAAAAAACAAAATTGAATAAAACAAAATGATATAGAGAAAGGGTTTAAACAAATACATAAACTGGAAGATGCTGTTTATTATTATCATTATTTTTGAATTGATTAAGAGTCCATGCATTTTCTATATTTGTATTGTTTGTAATACAAAATATCAGCTGGAAGTGATATACGTGTTATGGACTATTAAGAAAAAAAAAGCGGCAATTACGATCATCTTACTTATTTTACTTGAGCTGGGTTTTTATATAAGCTTTTTAAAATATAGCAATAGTATTCATTTAAAAGTGATGTAAAATAATAATATGTTAGGCTTAAAAATGAAGAATATGGAGATGAAACTGTTTCAGTCAATATTGAAATCGATCGACAATGCATTTTATAGAAATAGAAAAAATGGTTTCATTTTGACGTGGGCCTTCATAGTCTGTATAGTGAAGCAAAAAAAAAAAAAAAAAAA
>VCJA01003243.1:8804-23515 GCA_024139275.1 Backusella macrospora
ATTTTGGAACTTCTTTCTCTCAAATATAAGTCTTTAATTTATTCCTTCGTACTGTCCTTTTAAACATATATAATGAAGTTGTCTATTGCCGCTGCCTCTGTTTTTGCACTCACCATCTTGTCGTCTGCTGTCAAGGCTGACAGTTACTCTGACGCCTTAGAAAAATTTTGTGGAGGTACATAATCATATATGATATCAATAAAATGAAAATATGAAAATTTCATTTCAATACTAACTTTTCTTCTTCCTTTCATTTTAGGTCTTGCTGTCACTGCTCCTGTTGATACAGATGTCTTTATCGCTGGTCAAAACGCCACTATCACAGTCAGTAAGTATATTAGAGAAACGAATCATAACAAAATATCATAGATATTTATTTTTAACCTGCCCTTTATTTTCATTAGCTCGTGTAGCTAACGACCAAACCAAGACCATTACTGGCCTCGATGTATGTAGAGCAATTTTTTTTTAAAAAAAAACTCAGTTATTTAAAAGATCGCCTTTGTTTATTTTTATTTTTATTGACATTTTCTATTATATTTTCATTTGACAGTTATACTCTGTTGATGCCTCTGGTTCCCCTAAATACGTTCAAAACGTTTGGGCTGGTAGCTATGAATTAAACACTCAAGCTTCCCTTTCCGATCAAATCCCTAGCAATGTTACTGGTGGCAACTACTACTACCGGTAAAAAATTAAAACAAAAACATAATTTGATTTGTGTTCTTGAACTAACATATTTTGATGATTTAGTGTTTGGGTCACTAACATGATCAACGGTCAGCACGGTCCTGACTGTCTTGAAACCTCCAAGACCTTCAAGGTCACCACTGGTATGCATTACAACGATGCTGGTGAGACCACCTATGATCAGTCCCTTGATGATGAATCCGTGTATAACAGCGATCACCGCAACGGCTGCTTTGGTTTGACCGTTACTAGCCCCAAAGAAGGTAATACCGAGAAGCAGAACTCCCACACCTCCGTTGTTTTGAACCGCGACAGTGCCTCTCAGCGCTTGACCTTGAAAAAGGTCGAACTTTACAAGGTTTCTAACTCTGGTAACGAACTTGTTGAAAGTATTTGGACTGGTTCTGAAACTATCACAAATGTCTTTACATTGAAGGATCACATCAAGATTCCTGATGATAAGTTCGATGCTAGCGCTAGCTATCAATACAAGGTTGAGGTTACTAGTGAAGTCCAGGGTGGAACCTGCTCCTTCCAATCAGGTGCTTTCAAGATTTCTGCTTAAATTTACCACTCAGTGTAACAGTTATAGAAAGATTGATTGTTATTATTATTTATAAATTAAGCCGTTTTTCTTTTTTTATTATTCCATCCAATTCTTTTTGAAATCTGTAATCTTCATTCTGTATTTTTTATTTCCTCTTCCAATTAAAACAATAATTTGCAAATTCCACCTAAATGTAAAAAGGACATTATTCACTTTCAATTGACTGTTATTTAAGTTTTTTAAAGCTGTTTCTTTTGCCAATTTCAGACAAAAATTGGCTAATTTTAAAATAGCAAACTGATAATTTCTGTTGGATTATCATCAATCCTTTTGATCCTAGCCTCATGTTGATTTTAATTTTTATCTTCAAAAAAAAAATAGAAAAAAAAACCCACTAGTAAGTGATTCGAGCTGCCATACAATCAACTCATATTTAGCTTTCGGAGGTTTCCTTTCTTTTTTCTTTAACATATTATTATTATCATTAAAAAAGAAGGTCTAGAAAGTGATGCACCTTTCCACTCGCCTCTTAATAAAAAAAATTCAGTTATTATTAAATAGTGCAACAAACAGCAAAAATGTATGCTTTGATTCGAAATAATTGCTCAAGCACATGTTCATCAAGAATTAGTGTGAAATTAATGTATTTTTATTTTATAAACACTAATAAATTTGAGATCAAAGTAGAAACTTTATCTAGCTATAATACTAAATATGTGATTGTTTGTTTTCTTGTTTATTTGTTTTGTATACAAGAGATCTATAAATGCATATTATATTTTTCGTTTTTGTTCCAAAGCATTATTAAACCAATTAACATAGCATATTCTAATATGAAAGGTTTAATTATATTTGTGTATATTTACACAAGTCTAAACAATCACTTTACAACTCAAGAAAAGCCAAGGAGAAAAAAAGCACAGCAGACAAATAAATATATAACTAATTAACTAATTGTTATATTACACTATAGCGCTATATTTTTATCTTGAAACAATCTTAAAACTAAATTTACAAAGGGGATGCAGTATCATATATCTCCTAGTACAAAAGACCTTGAGAACGCCTGGTGTATTCGGTTTTATATATGACGTCAAAAAGAAATGTATGAATATAGTGAAAGCCAAGTATTTTGTCTAAAAATGGCAAAAATAGTATTTTGTTTCATTAATTAATAGTTATCCAATCAAACAGGTTACAACATTTTGGACTAAAAACAAAAAACATAGTTTAACATATGCGCTAAAAAAAACACATTTTATTATTATCACTGTTTTAGCAATGTCAAAATGCTCTTATTGAGGTAAGTGAATGTGCTCTCGGTTCCTTCTAGTGGCAAATCAAAGAAAAGACGACGTGCTAACTCTATGTGTTTCTCATATTGCAGTCCGTCCTTGAATAAAGAGCTCTTTTCCAGCGAAGCACTGCTGAGTTGACTCCATTTATTCCAGAATTCTTTAGTCGCGTGTTTTATTATCAATGGAAGATCAAGCATACAGTTCATCTGAGTACCCTGTTGTTGATGTTGGTACAGAATAGTCAAGACCTCAACAGCAATTTGTCGCTCAGCAGGATCAGCAAACCAGCCTAAAAAGGACTCGACTGCAAGAGCAAAATTAAACTCCTCAGGTGTCTTTTCCAATACTATAGGATCCCGGGGTAACTCATGATTCTTAATGCAAAGACCTTTGGAACTGTCAAGAACGGACCATATATGAGGGAAGAAATGGGGTGGCACTCTGTTCAATGCACCATCATTCTTACGTCTACGAAGCCATCTACTGTTGGCGTTGGGGAAACACTGGTGAATGTTCTGTTCTGTTATTTCTACATTGGTATCTTGTGAAGAACCTAATTCAATAACCTTTTCAAGTAATTCGGTAGGTCCATCTGTGGACAAGCTATGTGCTTCTAATATATTATAAACATTGCCTATAATAAATAAGAATAATAAACTTAAGTGATATTTTCCATAACTAATGCCGTCGCTTTTTATCATCACTACCATTACCTTTTTCACCAATAAATACATAAGAGTCTCTATATTGTATCTCTCTAATCTTTTGACTACCTAAACGCTCTAAAGCCTCTATTGCGCCTTCTGTCAAGTGTTCTATAAAATCGTCCTTAGAAGCAATAACAACTATCATTCCTGGCTGAATCCAGTCTACAAATTTTGTAAACTCGAGACTTTCTTCTTTTGAAATATGTGTATCAAAAGATGCTCTTTCCAAAATAATATTTTCCTTTCGGTCAATGACCCAAGCGTGAATACCTCTAGAGTTGGCTTCCATTACAGTGTTATTTATTTCAACTCTGGCAAAATTACCGGAGAAATAGCCACCAGATTGGGCACGAATAGTGATGCACTTGGTACCATCTTCAGTAGAAATGGGGATATAACTTTGCTCTTCTTCTTCTTCATTATTACCATACATATAGGTAGGGAGCATTAATACTCCACCAGATCGGTCACGAACCACGATGTTGTTACTGGCGCTGCAGAGATTTGGACCTGAAAGGATAGTGAATAGTAATGACTTCAATTCAAAAGGAGATAGTTGCATCAAATGCTCAACGGCTTCTTCTTCATCGTAATGATTTACACGACTGATTTCTTCACGGAGTGCGATAATGATATAGTGTGTACGTAATCGAATAATACCATCAAACATAGAAGGCTGTGCACGCATCAAATCACCTAGATAACTAATTATTTCCTGTACAACGGCTGCTTCTCTTACGTCGTCAATACTAGAAAACAAATCATGATTTTTTTTTTAGAAGATGTACACATATGCGTAGGAGTATAACAATACCATACCAATGTTCTGTAATCATTCTATTAAGCGTATCGGGTGCTACGGGCATAGAGATTAGGTACTCTTTAGGTCCCGATCCAATACTGACTTGTTTCTGACGAATAACAAGATCGGTAATGTTGATAGTTAAAGAAGGAACTGTCTTCTTCAATAAGCCGGCAGCCTGCCTAGCAATGGACCAATATTGTAATTTCTTGGATTTTAAGTAAACTTCTTCGAGAAGTTCGGAAAGTGTGGTATCCAACACTTTAATATAAAAGTTCAAAGCTCTACAAGAAATCAAATATTGTAATAAATCTTTTTGGATGAAGAAAATAAATAAATAAATATGATAAGAAAATAGTTAGTTACATATTTCTTAATATGGTTATTCAATTTACCTATCTGGTCGTAAAGATTAACAGATGCTGCCAAACTTTGGACAGCTTGATCAAATTGAGAGTCATCGCCTAAAGTGAGTGAAAGCATCTCATGTGGTGAACTACTCTGATCTTGGTGGAGAGGAACACTACCTGTCTTATTCAAAACTAAGGAATTGATTTCAGTTGGGGATTCTGTAGTAGGTGCAGGTTGACGACCGTTAGCATTAGGCAAAGTAGGGCTACTTTCATGGGCTTTTAATTTAAATTGTGGTTCAGAATCTGCCTTCAGTTTAGATAGTGCATTAGCTAATTCACTATAGTAAGATTCATCGTTCAATTTATCCAATGAAGATGCCAAGGACTTTCCATAAAAGGTAGTATTCTTTCGCTTGGGTGTTCTACCTCCGGAAGCAGCGCCTCCACCAGGCGTGCTCGCCTGTGTCTTTGATCTGTCGTAGGCTAATCTTCGTTTATAAGTCTTTGAGAGATGTGCGCTACGTATGATTTGTTCCCAATCTATATCAGGTTTATTTACAAGGAAATCCAAAGATTCGATATTACTTGTATTGATTGTTTCTGATAAACGAGAAAGACGTACGCGAATACCTCCACAATAACCGCTACGTAGTGTTGTGAAGAAATTGAGGAGATTCTTTCTGGAATAATCGTTGTTGGTTGAATTCGTGGTTCGGTTAGTACCTACCAATTCATGTGATAAAAGAACCACAAGCGTTGGTCTCCCGGGATAAAACCAATTCTTTTTTGTAAAGCTCAATTCACTCTCAAATTCGGACACTAGATAGTTTGGATCTGAGTTGATGTAAAACTCATTGTTATACATAAAATGAGGGGTAAATGCATAAAGCTGCCCCTGAATACGATAAAAACGCGAAGTTCCTAAAACACCAATAGGTCTATGATGCATATTTATAAAAGTAATGTCAAATCACCTTTTTTTCCGTTTGTACACTTATTTTTTCTTCTTTTTCTACGCGAGTTTTTTTGTATTACCTTTTAGGTCTACCGGTCATTTTCAACTTGGAGTTCGAACCAAGCGCTGCATATATATCTACGAGAGCTTGGGCTGGTAATATATTTACAGAAGAAGAAATTTGCTCCAAAGTTTGGGTTTCGATGCCGTACATTGACAAAGTATTTTGAAGTTTTTGATCTTCTGATAACAGAACGATTTGAATTATACTTTCCTTCGCCATCTTTGAACTGTTAAGGCGGCGACCTAACGGGTCGATCTCTGAAGGAGAGAGAAGATTCTCACTAATAAGACCACCTAAAAAATAAAGGGAGAGAGCCCATACTAAAGGTAAATTATCATTTGGTAATCTCTTTTGAGAACCAGGGTTTGCTTTTTCTGCTTCAATATTTTCCTTTGGCACATAATACAACTCTGGTAAAAGAGGGACAGTGATTTGATTGTTGTACGAGTCACCACCATGAGACTGGAGACGGGAGGAGACTGTCGGAATAAGTGGAGAATCAATAATAAGAGGCTGTAACTTTTTTTGATAGTGCTCCGCTTGCTCAAGATCCCCTGTAAATAGACCCTCAAGCACCAGATAAGTAAAGAAAAGAGGCCACTCCGATTCAATATCTTCGAAAACTTTTAACTCGTTGGCGTCATAATAAAGTCGAGTAGTGTCCTCAACAACTGTTTGATGGCCATCGCGTAAAAATCGTTTCCAACCATACTCACCCTCAAGTTTTTTAATGGCTTCTTGTTTTGTTCTTTGTATCAACTCTGGGTCATCTACAGCAAACGCTGGAAAACCAATAACAGAAAGCACAGAGCCATCAATTTCCTTTGAGTTGGACTCACGTGGTAAGAAACTGTGAAGCGTAGTGGAATTACGTGTGAGCTCGTCTGGTAGGACATGGATTACCTATAAGTGTAACTATAGATTAACTAAAGATATGATCTATGGTGTTTTCCTTCTCCTCTTTTTCCTTCAGTTTCAGATATATTACCGAACTAGGACCACCACGTGCGCCAAAGAGATTGATACCATTGATGGCTCGAAGTGCCGCAACTGCCATACCAATGGAAGACGAGTTTAATTCAGGTTGACCATGATTTATTTTATTTCCTCTCTCCCAGATACCATAATCGGGAGTACGATAAGCGCCTGATAGTAAGAAAATTAATATGTTAGGTGAATGTCCATTAATAAAAGAAAATAACAAACAAGCTTACGTTCAATATAAAAGATCAAATTTTGTACAAAATCAACCTCATCTAAAGTATACACTATATTAAACCCACTTGTCGTCATATCTGCCAAAGCAAGTAAGAAAAAACTAGTTGCATCGATCTATTTGTTTATAGAATATATCAATTTTTTTTTCTGATCTGTTTACACTTCAAAATAATTTATAAATGTACCTGTAAGTGCCCCCACTCAAAGTCTCCTACAACTGTTTCGCCTGTATTTGTGTTATACTTTGCATGAAGTGAATGTTCAAGTGATTGTGTTTGCTTAAATAGTTCAACTTTGGATGACTGACGCATCATAGCAAACAAAAGACCCCGCATTAGTTTGATAACCACATGTTCAAGCTCAACTTTAGTTATCGTTGTTAAATGTTAAAAATAAAACCTATCGAAAGTCTTGTTTTTTGGATTTTTTTTAAAAAAAAACATACATGCTCTCCCAGTGTTGTCATCAATTCTTCGATAGGCTAAAGCCAAACCATAAACTGCATAGATTGAGTATACATTATCTCTGTTTCACATAAACAAAAAAAAATATAAAAAAAGTAAATATTAAGTTGATGATAAAGTCATGAATCACGGGAACATACCTCACCCAAGCATCCGTGTAATCACCGTGTGTCTTTGATAAATATAAATTTTAGAGGATACCTTATATAATCTAACTACTTATGTAAGTTTACTTACTGTGATGGCTGTCGATGCAGGCATCAAACCACTTGACGCATTCTGTTTTTTTATTATCGTTGCATTAATAACCTGGTAATAATAATCCAGTCGATCTAAAGTGTGTGTCCTAGGACTTATTGTCATAGAAAAAAAAATATTTTTAAAGATAATAAAAAAAAATTGTAAAGAAAAGAAAAGAAAAGAAAACTAGATGAAGGGTTCAAGGTTTTTAAATATGTATAAAATAAATAAAATTATAATAATAAAAAGGGGCGGAGATTTGCTTGCTCAGCGGAACACAAAAATTTCAGGGCAAAAAAAAACAGCAAAAAGTATGTATTGTTATATATTTATTTTGAGAGAATTAACTCGAGTTCTTCCTGAGAAATATATTTTGGTGAATTACAGCGACTGTAAGTACACGAAAGCACCTCTTGCAACATAGTAGTTGCCCATCTATTTTCGCATACAAGGGAAAATTAGAAAAGCTTAAAAGCGATTATTTAAATTTTATAACCGGCCAAAGTACTTACTTCTCTTCTCCTACATAGGGCCACGCAATGCGTCTTGCATATTCAACATCGATTTGTACCTGTTGACAGGTAATAGGATCTATTCCTGTTTCTCTAATTGTTTCCAAAAATGATTTGAAAATAATTAATATTAAACCACTATAAACACCCAAAGGGGTAGGATCAACTCTTCTATAAATATCAACACGCTCTGCAAATAGTTTGTCAATGTTATTCATCATATTCGATGCCATATCACTTCCAAATTTGGGTGTTATTCCAAGCCCTGACGGTGTTTCAGATGATGATGTGGCAATACTTAGTGTGGAATGAATCTGTCTTGAATAGAGTCCACTATTAGTATCGTTAACGGACGAGCTACCTAAACGAAACTCGAATTCAGACTCAGAATTGTCTGCGGCTCCAAGAGATTGCTGTTGAGGAAACACCAACTCCATTAAAGTTTCTATATATTTGATTCTCTTTGCTATCTCATACCAAATATTAGATACTTCGTCAGGCTGTTTGTCTGATGAAATAAAGTTTCGGAATAAATAAGCTTCTTGGAGTCGAGATGATAACTGATAACCATCTTGCATCATTTGTTTATTCAATTGAGTTTGTCCAAAGTTGAGATAGCACTCTATCATATCATTCATATCAGGAATAACACGAGGATCAATAACCCTGTCTATATCGGGTGACTGATAAGTTTCACCCTTGGACGCTTTTTGGTTTTTATAGAATTTATCAGAAAATACAGAGTACACTTGATAAATCCCATTATCCGCGAGATCATAAAAGATACGAGATCCTACTAGCACCAATATTTGCAACGAAACCTTGTCTAGTTTTGAATTTTTACATATACTCTAATAGATTGTTTATTTGTTTGTAAGCCTTTTTCTTTATATATAAAAAATAAGTTACCTCAAACTGATCTGCTAGAGCTAACCATGCTTTTTTGATGCCAGCTTTAATTCTTGAGACAGTCTCAATATTTAATATATTCAAGCAATTTCTTAATGGCTGTAAGCAAAGATGAGTCAAATGATAAACAATCCAAGTCTGCGTATCTTCAATAAATTCTGCAATTCCAATAGAGTGTATTTCAGGTGTATCACTTAATTGCTCTAAACATTTGGTAAAGTTCTCGACCCGCTCTGATCAGCATAATTAGTGACATTGTTTTTTTTTTAACTTATATCGTTTTATATTATCTTACCACCTAATCCAACTAATATTGAATCGAAAAACCCCTTTATAAGATCATTTTCCCAATTTATCGTTAATAAAGACATGCGCTCATCAATCTTTGTTACAGACGATAGTGATCCTGCACTATTTGATAACTCTGTCTTTAGTTCAGCAAGATATTCGACTTGTTTTGTAGGCTGGTTATCTGTTGATATATTTGTCTAAAAAATTAATAAGATAACTGAACTATTTATGACATTAAATAAATGCCTTACCGATAATTCAATAATCTTTGTTATTAAATTAAAGAAATGATCAATAAATGGCTGAACAGCATTTAATAAGTCCTGTCTTGCATCTCCTTTCTCCTGATAGTAGTAAATTAATTAGCAACAACAAAACCCAATGTCAAATATAGTACCATTGTTACCTGTGAATTCAACTCTGCCACTGAGACTGTATCATTCTCCAAGAATAAACTTTCGAAGCGACCAACAATTTCTTCTAGAGGAGTAATATATAGCAAGATAAAATCTTTAATTGTCGAAGGAACAGGTTGTTGATCCTGTCTTTTCTTTAAAGTAGATAGCTGGCTTATAATACAGAGAAGAAAAAATCAGGCTCAGGTACATCCTTAATGAAAATATAGGTATTTATTAACTATTTATTCGATAAGAAGAACTTACATGTCAATATATTGTGTCCATAGTTGATGCGTATCTTCTCCCAAAAGAACAAGCAACTTTGTCTCCTCTGCGAATTTTGAAAGACTCACATCAGGATCAGCCATTCCTTTTTCTATTTCTGTTTTTACTTTATCTATAATTAAATCACAATCTCGTTTGATTCCTTTAAAGGCGGGCATATGACTATATTGGTTTAATAGTTTTCTTGCTTTCGAATAATATTTTACTGCTTGGCTATATTTGCCCTTTGATAGGCAATGTTGTAGTCGGTTTGGTAGCTCAAATATAAACTGAAGCCTCTTTAGAGAATTGTAGGCATTGCTGAGCTGCTGCACTTTATTACGATTTGGTTCCAATGCTTCATTTATGACTTTGGATTGAGTTGAAATTTCGGAAACGCTCTCATTCAATCTACCCATTTCTGATTCCATACTTTCGACATTAGACTTCATCTATTGTTTTCTGTTTGAATAAACTATACATAGAATCGAATCCAATTCAATTTTACCTTGTGGATTGTATCGGTGGCACTAATGAATTTGCTATAATTCTCATAAACTAGTGTTTTCATTTCTCCATCAATTTCTCGAATTTCTATTGAAAAAGAACAACAATTGTTTTTTAATGAAAAAGCAACTTGCAAATAATATTCTTAAATATTTACCTCCTACAAGTTTATTATCTTTTTCTAAAAGACCTTGAAGCGTTTTTTCCTTTAAGAGAGAAGCAAAGTATTTGCTTGAATCAAACGTATTACCATCTATAATGTTGTTAATCACAGTTGAAAAAGCAAATGAAAGTTCTTTTTTGTACCCAGGTCAAAAGGTCGAGTAGGCTCTTCAATTATGGTTGGTGTGGCTATTTTAATGCCATAATACTGCTTTAACAAGTTATTTCTTTCTCTTGATTTTGGTTGTTTTGGTTTACTGGTCATTCTTATCAAGTAAAGAGAAAAACAAATATAAAAAAGTGTGCAGAATATCCATTTAAGGGTGATAGTTTAATGTCCCGCACGCGTGAAGCATAACGCTGGGGGTTTTCTGTTTTCTTTTTTTCTTTTTTTTTTAGCCCTGTTTTCTTACTTATTCAATGCAATCTTTAAAAGGCTTGCTGTCGGCACGCTATGCCATAAGAAAACCATACATTACTCGCTCTTTTTCTGCTAGTGTGAAAATTGGAGAGCAGACAAAGCAAGCACGAGATTTTCGTATGTTTACATTTTAAATGTTTGATTATTACTAATGTGTTAATTTGATAAGTATAGCTTGGTTACTAAGTAAAGATAAACCTCGTATTCCGAAATACCCTTATGAATCGGCACCTCGCGATTGGAGCATTTTAAATTTACTACCTTCTGGAATGCAGCATGTTTTAGCTCAATGGTTGGGTAATCGTGTTCTCCAGCTAAACACCGGCTATGAATACTTCCCAGACCAATTTTTAGTTGGAGGTAAACAGAGTGAAAATGTAGATATTACCATCCATACTTATTCATTTTATTAAACATCAGCAAGTTTGGCTTCTCGCAGAGCACTGAAGTTATTAACAGAAGAGCTAAGCCAGCCTAATGAAGACACAAAAGCAGAATTGGAGCATATGTTTGGTCCTGACCTTTTAGACCGTTTTGTAAAAGCCGCTCCTCCAGATACAAAGATTTCTATTGGTTTGCCTCAAATCTACGATGTTAATTTAGGCGATATTTGGATAACCTTAGGTAATCCAAGAGCATTTTCTGACACTGAAAAATATGACGTACTTCGATGGATGACAGTTCAAGTGGGATTGACCAAGTCGAAAATACCAGAGGATGACGAATCTTTCCAAGATTATCGTGAACGTGTAGCAAAAAGTATATTGGAGGGCGTTCAAGTAGGTGTCGACGTTAAAATCGATGCAGACATAACATTTGAAATCAAAAACGACCAAGATACGTTAATATATGATCAAGGTAGACGCACACTTCGTATGAGATTCGCTACACCTTATTTTGAACCAGCTAATAAAATGGTTTCTGGAAGAGATGATGAAACAGGTGAACCCATTAATAATTGGAGCTGGCGTTTAGTAGATATAGATCAACTACTAGAAAAAGATGCAATGGATCAAGATTCTTAAATTATTATGTGTAATATATTTGTCAATATTTGTTACTACTATTGTTTTATTATTTGTTTGTTTAAATCGATTAAATGAATCATTTCACTCATTGGAATAATGTCATCACATAGAATGAAATACTTGATTAATGGGTTATTTTAGAGGAAAGTGTTAATGGTAATTAATTTTGTCTACACAACCAGACTATATTTCGATAAAAAAGGAAATTGTTTTAGTAAATTATCAATGTGACACATAAAAATGGGCTAGGGAAGCGATAATCAACCCAGGAGATGTACTTATAAAATTCAACGGCTCTAGACAGACAAACTAAAATACAACAGCATCCAAGAAACATAGCAGATGAGTTGGAAATCCTGAAAAAAATATTAAATATTAATGAATGTCACATTAATAAACATCCCCCATCCTTATCATACCAGACGAATGCTGAAGCAAATCCTATTAATGCTGCCTAGGGTCTACCGGTGTTATCTGATGTTGGTATAACTGTTTTTTAAATATAAATTAGTTAGCGAAATTTAAGTTAAGAGTAAAGATTAGAACTTATGTTCGCTTGAACATATTCACATTTTACTCTTAGAATAAATTGATTTCAATTTGAGATAAAAGAAAAATAAGATATGTATGAGCTTTAATAAAGAAAGAAAAATTGTAATCAAAATTATCCAGGTTTTATACTACAGCAACAATCACATCACATATGGTGTAAAGGACAAATTAAAGCATTCCCCATTATAATACAGTTTCTTCCTCTTTTTAAAAAAATGAACCCATATTATTGGTTCCTTGTGTGAACATGACTTCCTCTTTGATGCATTTCATTATGTGATAATAAGAGCCTTGTTTTTTTATTTCTCTAAATTTAGATTGAAAAAACAATACTGTTTTTGTTCATTCATAGCACGGCCTTGAAGCTGATGTTGCACCCTTCACGGCAAGCAACTTGAAATATAAATTTGGTATTTTACACAAGATTTGAGTTTGTCGAACGGAAATGGTGTGTAGTTATTGGCTATATGGCTTTACAAGAACGGATGAGTTGTGGATCTTGAGTTTTTTCTTCTTCCAGGTCCTTATACTGTTTACGTCAAAAAATTGAGAAACTAATTCAAACTATTGAGAAAAATTCAAATTATTTTGAGAAATAAAAAATAACTAATGAGAAAGAATGATAAAAATATTTAGAAAAGCAAAGGAATCAAGAAAAAAAGAGGAACAATTGGTTGTATGTATAAACATATTGAGTAAGAGAGAACCACAATAAACACAGGCATTATTAAATAGGATTAATGAATTTGTATCAGAACATAAATAAATATTATAAAAGATTGGGAAAGAAGCTAGCATATAAACGTTCAAAGCGATTATCAAATACAATTTGGTATATGCTAACTGATCCAGTGCATACTAACAAATTGATCATCTGTCAAAGTGCCAAAATACAAAAATACCGAAGTTCCAAAGTGCCAATTAACCCAGAACATGCTACCAGAATTACCATAGCCAAAGTGGTAATTCATTTAGTATATACTGCAGAACCCAGCCTTTGCCAAAGTGCAAAATCTCTTTTTTTTTCTTTTCTTATTTTTAATCGTAATAAATCGTGCATTTATGAGTGAAGACTGCAATGCAGTGAGCGTTGTGTAATTAAAAACTGAATTTCTAGAAAAATACCGAAAAATCCTCAAGCTAACTTAGTCTTTACTTATTTTATAATCGTTTTCCATTTCAAGGGTGTAAAAGGCTAAAAAAAATTCAATTGAAGCCGTATGGGTGAATAGTTAAAATATTTAATCACACTTTAAGAGCCTTATTTTGATGCATGTCTTTCTATGCTATACTATACATAACGAGTTGTTTTGTTTATTTTTCTTCTCTATTATAAATCTCACGGTTCTTTTGCGTGTTGTTTTCACTATTATTTATGCATTTTGCCCATTTATGCTGTTTTGAGCAAATCTATAAGTGTCAATTCAAATGATCTAAATAAAAAATTATCAAAATTCCAAATCATTTGTATAATAATAATAACAATGAGATTACCTATTAAACACTTTTTCTTATTCTTGGTAATTCTCTCATTAATTTGAAAATTTGAAAAATTTTCTTGAAAAATGCTATGAAAAAAAAACAGAAGATTTTGATCACAAAATCCACGAACAACCTGATCGCTTTTGTTGTCGTATCAGGTTTTGTCTTTTATATAGCAGGTCGGAACATAAATTGTGTTCGGTTTTTTTACATTTTTAAAACTTATGTAACTCATTGAAAAATCATTTAATTGAAATAAAAACCATCGGAATGTATATATTTTTGCCAACGCGTCAATAGTTTTTTTATGCTGTTTTGATAAAAACTACGTTCTCTGAAAGTAATAAAAGAATTGATGGCCTTTTTGACCTGTATTTTGTTATCGTAGGTTTTGTTCTAAAGAAAATCATCTAAATGCTTGAAAAAGTGATAATCGGTAGGTGAGAGGTCTGGGGAATAGGGTGGATGAGGTAGAGTTTCGTAGGTTTTTTTTTGCGCAAGTGTAATTTAGTTTTGATTGCTGTGTGTGGTCTAGTGTTATCATGAAGAAGTAAAACACCCTTTCTATTAATCAATACTGGATCTTTTTTATCAATTTTCTATGCATTTGATTTATCTGGTTGCAGTACTTCGCAGAATTGATGGTTTCACCCTCGTCTAAAAGGTCAAAGTGAATCACACCTTTCATCGACCACCAAATAGTAAGCAAAACCTTCTTTGGATGAAGATCTTGCTTTGCAAACGTTTCTGGCTCCTGGTCAGCAGCAAGCCACTGTCCTGTTTTTTTTCTATTATCATATAAGACCCACTTTTCATCGCAAGTCACTATTCTATGAAGAAACGGAAG
>VCJA01003257.1:4557-15000 GCA_024139275.1 Backusella macrospora
GAACATGGATTACTGGCTGTTTTTCAGCAGCAGCTTGTTCATTAGCTTTTAAGAGGTAGAAATTGTACTTTTTTTTCGTTTTTTTTTGTTTATGCATACGCTTAATTTACCACTCAAAAAAAAATAATAGCTGTAACTGTAATAACTCCATAGCAACTAGAATTGGATATGCTGTAAGAATCTCTTTATATAACAATACAATGATCAAGACAATAGAACTAACCAAACTCATTTGATATTAGATCATATTCTTATTTAATTCAATTGTAACTAGATTTCTATTTAATCAACAGTCTTTCAATAACAGCGTCTAATGTGAATTTAACTTTTCAATAGCTTGCTTGGCTCATGCTTTCACAATGGGCAATTAAGAAATTAGAGCATCTTACATTGGATTATATGAAACTAGATTGTGCCGAAGGAAGTTGTTACGGTGTCATGGCAGTAAATAAAGACAAAAAAAAAAAGTTACTTTTTAATGCTTATTTATTTGTTTACTTATATTATAAACCCCGTGTGTATTATTATTAGGTGCACAGGGTATCTTTTGCGCTTATTCTATTCCATGCTATTCTAGGATGTTTATTATTAGGTGTACATGATAGTCGTCAAAAGAGAGCAGCTATCCAGAACGGATGGTGGGGACCAAAAATTTTGGCATGGATTGCTCTTCTTGTAGTTTCCTTTTTTATTCCAAGTGGCTTCTTCATGGTTTGGGGAAATTACTTTGCTTTGATTGGTGCAGCTATCTTCATCTTATTTGGTTTGGTTCTTCTTGTTGATTTTGCACATAGTTGGACTGAAAGATGTATGGAAAATTATGAAGTTTATGGCTCACACTTGTGGAAGAATATATTAATCGGTAACTATTTAGAGCTATAATGGATTCATAAACAGCTAAAACTAATTGACTAAATTTTCGTTTGTTGTGATTATGATATGGATAGGTGGTACATTATTAATGTTTGCCGGCGCAGTTACTTTGACTGGTGTTATGTATGGCTTTTTTGCTACAAACGGCTGCTCATTAAACCAGTTTTTTGTCACATTAAACTTAGTATTGTGTGTATTGATTACATTGTTGTGTGTGTCTCCTAAAATCCAGGAAGGCAATTCCAAATCCGGTCTCTCACAAGCATCCATCGTCGTCATTTACTGCACTTACCTTGTTCTTTCCGCCGTCGCCAATGAGCCTAACGATAAGGAATGTAATCCTTTACGTAGATCCATTGGTCCACAAACAACGTCTGTTGTTTTGGGTGCCATATTTACCTTCTTGGCTGTAGCTTATTCTACTAGCCGTGCTGCCACCCAAGATGGTGCTTTTATTAGTAAATCAAATGGAAGACCCCGTCTCAGCACATATGAAAATATGGATACTGCCAGTGCGGTGCCATTGATGGAAAACCAGGTCGAAGACGGTGTGAAGAGAATGAGCACTCAAGGAAATCAGAGAGAACATCTTATTGCCGCAGTTGAAGCAGGGTAAGAAAAACAAGTGTGTATACCATTATTAAGAATACCAACTTACCATAAATATCGTTTAGTGCATTACCTCGCTCTGTATTATATGAAGATGATGATGATGAAATGGAAGGAAATGATGAATTGGACGACGAACGATACGGATCCCTCTATAGTTATTCCTTCTTCCATTTTGTGTTTGCGATTGCTGCTATGTATGTTTCAATGGTCTTAACAAACTGGTAAGTAGCGATTAAAATTGTGTATAAAAGTGTTAAAACGTATTCATATTTATCTCCCTCTACTTCTTATTCTTCAGGAATACCATCCAGTTTCAAGGGGAAACGGTTAACCATGGAGGCGACCTAGTCCGTATTGGTCAGAGTTATACTGCAGTATGGGTGAAGATTGTATCTGGATGGATATGTCATTTAATCTATATCTGGTCTCTAGCTGCACCAGTCCTGATGCCAGATAGATTCGACGTAAGTCCTTCTCAAGTAATTCTGAAGTGATTAAAGGCTAACATTATATTCTTATTAGGACAATTAAAACTTTATTTTAACAATACAAACATAAAAAATAACTTATTCTGTACAATCTAATAATAAATAAATAAATATTCTCTGTAAACACTTTCTTATTAAAAGAATGCATTTCTTCAGCAGCAAAATATAGTTGATCAAGCTATATATCTTGAGATCATATAAAATTAGTTGATTCTTATCATGGTTTCAAGTATATTTACATCAGAAAATGCAATTTCTCTAATATAAATCCAACTTTTTTTTATTAGTTCGATATTTGGAGCCACACACCATCTTCTTTTTTGAGAATTGACTAATATACTCAGTTATATTAAACAATATAATATTTTTAATTTATATCTAGTTAAGCCTCTCTCTTAAATATTTGAATTATTGAAAATTGATTCTGGACTGGTGAAATGAAGTCTATTGATATAAACGTTTCACTGTTGTCTGTTTAGTACAAGTGATTCTAGGAGCTAAATTTTATAGAATATGTATAGAATCAATGTATTAAGGAAGCGAGTGACTATATATGTTAATTGCTCTATAATATTCTGGAAAACACTTTTAACTCAGCCCTAAAATTAGCATATCAATAGCCTTATCATCTCATATACGAGCATTAAGGAGAAGAGAATTCATGTTGGAATAAGTTCATATAGATAAGGAGAAGGATCAAGGGCGAATATAGCTGTGAGCCTTAAGTATATGGTTTTATTTCGACCAACTATCTATAAAGAGTAACGAATATTTTAGAATGATGTACCTGGTAAACTAAAATTAGAAAAGAGAAAGAGCTTTTGAAATCGACGGTTTTTGTTTTTCGACTTCAAAAATAGTCAAATATATTAGGTACAACTTTATTTGTATAAGATGGTTTTTAGATTCTAAATGATATTTAAAAACAAGATATTTTTCTGTGTCTTTACTGGATAAGTAACGACAATCGCTGTATTCTTACGCTTGAAGATATTGATCGGAAATAAGCTAGCATCGTTGTTTTATAGAGAAATGATTCTCTATCATGTATGATGCAGATTGTAAGAAAGTCAAGCATATCGCGTATTATCGTACAATCGGCAGATCCGACCTATTTCATTTTATTACATTATTTCTGGTGTTTTCTGGAAAATACAAAAAAAGAAGAAAAAAAAACAAAAGGAGTCGCGATTTCCACTAATATCGAAATAAATGTAATAGAAAAAAGATCTATTTTTTTTTACTTTTTACTTTAGTCAATTTTTAAATCTGGGAGACTAATTGAGAAAAAATTATACCTAAAAGGGGTTTACGCGGAATTTTAAAAAAACAATCATTCATTTGTGGAGGTTCTACTCCACTTGAATCGAAAATAATGCAGAGTTTAAAGATCCATAAAACTACGTGATGTTGGACTGATATATAAAAGGTGAAAAAAAATCGAGCTTATTTTTTTTTATCTCATACTCTTTACTCTCTTTCTTAAAATGATTAGTTCCGCTCTATTAAACTGTTCTGCTTGTCAATCCCAGCTTATTGATCCTGTAACTCTCTCTTGTGGTTATACTGTTTGCTTGAAATGCTTTAAAACAAATGAAAGTTCAATGTCATCTGCATTCGTATGTCCAGCATTAGGATGTAATCAAGAAAAGCATTTATTTGGTCCCAGTTTGGAAAAGGACGTTACTGTTGAAGCACTTATATCTAAAGAAGTTATGGAGAGTCCAAATAGCGATGCTGCACTTGATTTTATTGTAAACACGCTACGTTGTTCAATGTGTACCAATATTCTGAACGATCCTGTAACAACTCACTGTGGACATACTTTCTGTAAACCATGTCTTCTAAAAGATAAATTGATCATCGAATCTTGCAAAAAGTGCTTAAAGAGACTTCCTCCTTTCCAGTTTATTCAAAAACAGCCAGTTAATGCCACCTTGAACAAATTCATCTGTGCACTATCAGAATTTAAAAGCAACATTGCTTCGATATTACCTCCAATGATTGATGTTTCACTCACTGGTCCAAACTCGATCAACTATAAAGACGTTCCAATCTACCTGTCAAATTTTAATATATTGCCATCTCAGAAACTTCGCATTCCTATTACAAGTCAATACGCCAGAAACCTACTTCATCAGTGTATCTTGACGTGTTCTCAATATCAGTCTATCTGTTTTGCTATCCTTCACAAAGATGCCAGCATTGATAGTAAATCATTCGGTACAATCGTTAAGATTACAGCCATTGAGCAAAGCAAAGAAAGCGTCTTGATACATGTCATCGGATTAGATAGATTCCAAGTCCAAGATGTCCTAAGTCAAAAAGATGGTTATTTGATTGCTAATATCAACACGGTTCTTGAATCAGCTGAGGATTTGGGAATGGTGGGAACTGCGCCAAACTTACATTGGTCCGATTTCACAGCTAGTAACAGCATCTACAACAACATATCAGAGACAAACGTGACCAGACCAGCTCAAAGAGTATATGATTTTATCAGTGGATTAGCACATAGTACTCCTTCCAAGTCCTTCTGTAACGCAGTTGAAGGATTACTTGGTCCCGTATGGTTGAATTCAGTACAGGCCCTTAATGGTCCTATGCCGTCTCCCGAAAATCCCGTTGCCATGTGCTGGTGGACAGGTATTGTGTTACCTCTTAGTGACTCGGATCGCTATATTTTGTTAAAATCGGACTCTTTAAGTGAACGTTTAGCGATCATTCTCACATGGATCGGTGACTTGGAATCTCAACGCGAGTCAAAACCATCACCTGCTATCAATCCCATTACCAATGTTTCACAGTAATCAACCTCTCTTATACATAGCATCTATACCATGAATCATTAATAAATATATCCATTTACCATCCAATAAACAACTCCTCAATAGCATTGGAAATATATATATATATATATATATATAAATCATATATAAATCATATATATAAATCATATTTATCCTAATAAAGATTATTTTTTATTCTTCCATTGAACTTAAAATTTAAGACTCGTGATAGGCACTTGAAATTTACGTAATTAATCCATCCAGATCTGAAAAAACAAGCATTTTCTTCGATCTTCGTAACTATTCTATTATTATTTTTTGTCAATTATTTCCTGTACAACTTGATACTTGTCTATCATCTTTTCTTTTTTTTAAACTGAATTTCTGATGCACCAAATTAAGTTCCAGTATTAAATGCATACCTTCATGACGAATTTCGGTTTTATATTGATCTTTCTTTCTTTTTTTTTTTTCTTCAAATAAATAAAAAAAAGTTAATTTCATTTCATTTATTTATTCGTTTTTGGCCTTTTCTCCTTTAGTCTAAGAGCAATCAAATATGTTATACAGGTCTTCAATAATCGTATGATCTACCTATTTCCTTTTTTTTTCCTTCTTCTTCTTTACTTAATTTTTATAAAAAGAAAAAAAAAGGAGATGTATACGAAAATCATTTATATATGGTAAACATATCTATATAAGCTGGCTATTAATAATGTTTAAAATGAGTAGCTCTAGATTAAATATATAACGTGTAAAGATATTATACGTACGTACTTATTTAGTAAAGTTAGATATGACAAGATGGTCTAAGATAGTAATACATGATATCACAGTAGATTTAATATAATATAATCACCACTGCTAGCTTCTTCTTGCTCTTATTCACTTGCAAAAAAAAAAGTATAGAGTTACAAGAGTACTTAGAATAAAATGCTAATACAAGTTACACACATCATTGATTTAGCTTTCTAAACCCTTTATTTTCGAGTCTAATCGATACTAAGTCTATGTACACTGTCTTCATAAAGATTCGATATATAATTTCTATTTATAATGTTTGTTTAGTCATTAGTTAATGTAATACACCCCCTTTAAAAAACTAATGTGGCTAAAAGGTGTGCGATTATCTATACTATTCAGCATTTATAACAACACCATTATCCTGATATGTAAACTCAAAAGGTATTTATTGCACTTTAAAAAGACAGCTTCATACTTTCATATTATTTTGTATATATTTAAACTTTTCATCTACTGATAAATTTAAGGCTGAAAATAGCATATAAATCATTTTTGGTATGCTTTTTTTATGAGCCATTATTTTCTTGTACTAAAAGCATTCTTTTTTCTTCGATGCTTTTCTATTTAATGCATAAGTCTATTTACAAGGATCAATTGAGATGTTATAAGGTTACTAGGTACATTCTTTTAATAGTCATAAGATATTTGAAAGGAGAGACATGTATATTGTTAAATACCCATTGCTCACTACTAGTAGCTTTATAAGTCTATGTGTAAACCGATTGCATATATAAAAATCATTAATTAAAATATATGATTGTTTTTAAATTAATAATATAAAAACTACGTTTATTTATCTGTAAAATTCATTATAAAGGCTGTCAAATCATGTTGCCAATATGTTAACTACTTACTAGTTGAAATTAAAAGAGCTTATATGCCAAAAGTATTTATTATATACATTGTTTACAAAGAAAAAAGAGCGCATTATAATTTTTTATTTTACTAAGAGGGCAGAAAAACTCCTTTTATCCGTCACTTGTTGCTAAATTTCGATATCTAAACTCATGCAGATGATAACTTCTGTCTTCCACACCATATGTATAGATATATTTTTTCTTTTATTATTATTATTATTATCCAAAAATATGGCGAATATATATGCTCCTCTGCTCCTAAGACCTATACTTATTCCAAAAGCACGATGCAATACACGATTTTATTTAATTAATCATATAGATAATATGGTTACTATTTATATACCATGGCCAACTTTACTACATCATTTTATATAACATACCAAGTCAATTTCTCGCTCTACCACTATTTAATTTTAAAAGACAATAACAACAACGACTTTCTTTTTAGAAAACATACTGTACTTATTTAAAGGCAGATGTCATATACCGACGTGTTTGTAAAAGAAAAAAACACACACATACGTGAATATCTTTATCCTTATAATATGAGCATTACAGCCATAGGCGTTAGAAATCATATATGTCATTAATGTATTAATCACACTCAATAATTTGATAGAAAAAAAAATGTGTCCAAAAAAGCTTCCTTACTGCCTCTAGCCTATCCAGTTATAATAAATTATTTGATACAAATGGCGATTTACTTCATAAAGTACGTCCATTCGTTTATAATTTATTTCAAAATAATGGCATCAAAGAAAAATTAGAAAAAGAGCTCATGAAAATAAGAGTATCAAGCTTGGTATGTTATCAAAACGTAAAAGGGATGGAATAAGTACTTTGAATTATAAAGGTCCTGGGCTGTATCATAGATTCGTCTCTATAGTGCTAGTTTCAATGTATTTTTCTACTTTCCACTAATAAAACTTCCATTACCGGCTAAACACGATATATTATCTAAATCTGAATAGATTGAAGTCGGTTCTTGTAGCTTTGAAAAAGATAATCTCATAAAAGTAGATTATAAATATCTCGATAATAACTTAATCAAAATGTATAAACGTAAAGGGATATGTTGGTTCTATTGACGAGAAAAATTCTGCCTTTATCAACAGAGAATTAATTGATGGGTAAATGAAATATATAGTAATTTGATAATAGCATACAATATTAATAGCTAGTGTACAATGTTTTATTACAGGATTACATATGGAACTAGTAATTATGGATGGACACATTGATACTCTATCACAATAATCTGAAAAAATTTGAAGTATGATTTTTCTGAAAATATAAGTATATTTATCACCGTTTAATCCATCTACTCGATATTACATGGAAAAGAAGGATAATGGCGATAACGATGAATAATTTTAATTGTAGAAGAATAATAACTACTGATGTTGGCATTCCTGAAGACAGTATATTCTCTTTTTATGACTGTATTATCTTCAACAAGATTTAGTTATTTTCAAGTAAAATACTGATGCTATAGTTGTGTAATGTATACAGAATTCTCAATCAAAAGCTAGAAATTATTTATGTCTAACGTCTATATGATATAAAATAAAAAATATAAGTATTATATTTAAATAATAATATATTAATATTAAAGACTTGGATATAAACTTTGATCGATTTTATTCACATTTCTTACACGTTTGAGTTTCAAAAACTAGAGTGTATGCTTAGACCCTCTCTTTCAGCTTCCTTTTGAGCAAAAGAGTTTTTTTTTTATATAGCATAGATATATTCAATATCAAACACAAAATTGTTCCAACTATCTATCTGATTGTCATGACTAAATTTCATAACTGAAGTAGGGCTAATTCTAAGCTGGAATTTTTCTGCGTAATTCATACTTATATTCTTAATCCTTAACCCAACTTTTCGTCCATTATAAAATGAATTGATCAATTATAAATAATATTTTGAAAATTCCAAAGGTTCCTTCACAGTGATTAAAGTTTTTTTTATCACCACTTCGAAAAGCCTCGAATGTTTGAATAAAGAGGTTGTTCAATCATCTGGATTACACTTTCTATTTACTGTCAAGTTATACAACTATTAAAAAAATCTCCAGATGATTAAGTTTGTAGATGTTTCTCTTTCTAGTTCCTACATATAATAAATGCTGTACCCGTCGAATAAGGCAAAGTTATCAGCTCGAAGTGAACTATTTTCAGGTCGCCGAGGTAACCATAATTACAGTAGGTCTTGTACTATATTCTGAATTAACACCAAGGAAGTAAGGGCTGATATATATACTTACCCAACTTTTAAATATCACCCAAATATAAGAGAAGTCCGCATCATGTTTATCGTTTTTTTTAGATAAATGCTAGTTAGAGTTATATAAAAATATGAATCAATTATATTAAAAAATAACTAAATACCAGTACCAATAGCTCCAAACTGTGATATACGCTCAGTCACACTTTTTTTTTTGACAGGCTAAACATAGACTATTCATAATTTCTTCCCTTTTTTTTATAGTATATACTATATTATAGTACAGATGTATACATAAATATCTATTTTTTATTATAATTTTTTTTTGAAAGCTTTTTTTAGTAAAAAAAAAAAAAGGTTCCATTACACGCTTATACTTTTACATCGAAAGCTAAGATTAAGATGTTGATTACCAAGGATTAAACTAATTTTATTTAAACTACGGTCTTATTTCAAATCGATTTTTTAATTGGAAGATTAATGCTAAGTCTTCATATAAAGAACTATGCAGTCATTATTAATAACCAAAGTACAACCTGTCAGGAATCGGTAGTTGTTCCGATATACAATATGTATTTTATTTGAGTGTATAATAAAGAAGATAATGATTATACATTTGGAATAAAACAAGAAAAAGAAAAAGCGATATAAAGAAAGAAACGGACTTCCTATAGTAAAATCAAGTGAAATCAAGTGATGTCAGATTATTCAGATTATTTTGGTTTTGTTTTGAGTTCATATATGTATGTGTATGCTTTAACGTAATGTTTTACATGTCATTGAATACTGCTCTAACTTGAATCTGTTGTAGAAAAGCGAGTGATTAATCTCGAGAAAATAACGTAGACAAATACAGCAAATAAAAAAAGCCATCTCTTTTGTTGTATAAGCGTGCTACGAATAGTACGTTGTCCATTGTTTTGCTGTATAGCAGTGGTTTGCGTGGTATCTCTTTTTGCTTCCAAGTTCTCGGACTGCTTTTTTAATGCTAATGCAACAGTTTGATTATGCTGCACCGTACATATCTCTGGAAACATTTCTAAAGAGCAAATTCAGTATTTTCTCTAATTTATTAACATCTTTATTTTCCATTCATTACCTTGGAATTTACTATTTCTTAGATTACTTTGATGCGACCGTGCCGCAAGTATTCGTTTATCATTTGTACTTGTATTTATACTACCTGTCGTTGACTCATCTCCAACCTTTAATAATAATTATTGTTTATTATTACTGTTATCCTATCTATCTCCATTTATATAATAATAATAACACTCCATAATCATAACAAACAATTTACCATAAAACTCAATAGACCATTTAAAATAGTTGCGACTGACCAACTCGGGTTCCACAAACTAGGATGGAAATCGCTCATAGTAAGACATAGTCGGGAATCAGGCTTAAAACGACCCGAAGGTGTAGTCATTCTAATAGAAGGAGGCTTGAAAGGATATTCAGAAGGAAATGTGAGTTTGCCAAAGTATTCACCTCCTTCATAAGGCGTATCAGGTGGTCCGTCAATTACATAATGCCTATTTTTATTCATTATTGTTATAAATATATATTCATATATAATAATACTATGTCTATTTATTGATAGTACCACTCTAAAATGTTGCTTTCTGAGGGTTTTGCTTTAATAAAGGGTGGTGGACTGTAAACAGAAGTCTGTTAACATTGCTTTTTTATAAACTCATGACAACTTTTTTCATCGTCTTTTTCATTTTCTTTCTTTCTTTCTTTCTTTCTTTCTTTTTTTTTTTTTTTTTTTTTTTTTTTTTT
>VCJA01003257.1:20395-32021 GCA_024139275.1 Backusella macrospora
CAGTTTATCGGTGCTATAGATCAAGGAACAACCTCATCTCGTTTTTTGATTTTTGATAATCAAGGACAGCTCATTACTTTTCACCAAGTGGAGCTACCTCAATCTCAACCACGCCAAGGGTAAGGAAAAAAGGTGTATTTTATCTTTAATATAAAAATTTAGATATATTTGATTAGATGGATTGAAATAGATCCTATGGATATATTGGGCACAGTGATGGAGTGTATAGAAAAAACAACCAAAAGATTTGAATTAATGGGTTATGATGTTAAAGATATTAAAGGTAAATCTATTTGATTTAATTAAAGAGAAATAAAAAATACAAAGACTGATACTTTTATTTCATTTCCTTATTTTTTTTTTTAGCTGTGGGTGTAACAAATCAAAGAGAAACAGCTGTTGCTTGGGATAAGAATACAGGCGAGCCACTTCGGAATGCTATTGTATGGAGCGATGTTAGAACAGAGGATTTGGTTCAATCTTTAAAGGCAAGAAAAGACGCTAATATTGTGAAAGAGCGCTCTGGTTTAGATATTACATCCTACTTCTCTGCAGTTAAGTTTAAATGGATGCTGGAAAATGATAAAAAAATAAAACATGGTGTAGAAGAAGGAATCGTTAGCTTTGGTACAGTGGATAGTTGGCTTATTTATAAACTCTCGGGAAATAAAGTCCATGTAACAGAGTGTTCAAATGCTAGTCGAACGCTCCTTATGAATTTGAGAACACTAGAATGGGATAATGTTTTATTAGATTTCTTCAATATTCCTTTGTCAGTACTTCCTCGACTAGCTACATCATCAGAAGTCTATGGCACAATTCAAATAAATAGTCTCTTGGACAATATTCCAATTGCGGGTTGTTTGGGAGACCAGCAAGCCGCTTTATTGGGTCAGAAATGCTTCGAAAAAGGCGATGCAAAGTGTACATTTGGCACTGGTGCTTTCATGCTTTTTAATACTGGTACAGAGCCCATTTCATCAACCCACGGGTTGATTACCACTGTCGCATATCATCTCGGAAAAAATGAAAAAGCCGTGTATGCTTTAGAAGGCTCTGTTGCTGTTGCTGGATCATCATTACGCTGGCTTCGTGATAATTTAAGATTGATAAGTTCAATGGAAGAAGTAAGCGAACTTGGTAAATGACTATATATACATTAAGAAGTCAATAGATCAAATGAAATTTAATTTTTTATTTTTATTTTATAGCGGAGCACGTAGATGATACAAGAGGTGTTTACTTTGTCACTGCATTTTCTGGATTATTCGCACCTTATTGGCGTGACGATGCCAGAGGAACCATGATTGGTTTAACCACTTTTACAAACAAACATCATTTGGCTCGCGCAACATTAGAATCAATGTCATTTCAATCTAGAGCTATTCTCGATAGTATGAACAAGGATGCTGGTGTACCTCTAAATTCTCTAAAAGTAGATGGTGGTGTCTCAAACTCCAAGATAGCTATGCAAATCCAGGCAGATATTCTTGGAATCAAGGTACAAAGACCTTCTATGCGAGAAACAACAGCATTAGGAACTGCCATTGCAGCTGGATTAGCGGTAGGAGTTTGGAATTCTCTTCGTGACTTGGATGAGGTCAATACAGAAGGTGTCACCACATTCGAGCCTCATCTAGATCCAGAGGTTCGAGAAAAGAAGTACTCTTTTTGGAAAAAAGCAGTAGAAAGTGCACTTAACTGGACCGATGTAGAAGAGGAAATAGATGATGATGATGATGATGATGATGATGAATAATTTATTAGTCAATATGACGCTATAATTGAGTATATTAGTCTGCTTATTTATTTAATAAAATCAATGCTCGGAGGAAATGTATAATATAATATATGTATAAAATACCAGCGAAACTGCTCTCAGAAAACCTTTTTGATAAGCAAGAAAAGATAGGCGCTTTAATCGTTTTCTGGTAGAGCAAGGTGATGATTTGCATAATTCAAATTGAAACTCGCTCATTTTAATTTAAAAAAAAAGGGGGAGCTATTGATGATCAGAAACACACTATTCAACAGTTTTTTTTTTACCCTCTCAGTAAATGACACTTGTAGAAAGTTTAAAAAGAAAGGAAGAGACCTTGGAAGTAGTTTGCCTAAATGTAATAAATAGGAGATAAAACATGATGTTATAATCTATTTCTTTAAAGCTATAAACCTCTATTGTTTGCAACTAAAATCATATGAATGTTGTTAAAGAACGTTGATGAGGAAGAAAGCAAGAGATATTGAGGCTTGAAGAAAATAAAGTAGTACTTGATAAAGTGCTTGAGTTTGACTAAATGTATGATTAAAGTCTAATGATTTACTTTAGCTTTTGTTTAAATTCAGTCCTTGATCTGTCCAATCAACATGACAATGGTCAAAATCAGTACTTTAGCGAGGATAAATGAGGAGCAATTGTGCAGTAATAAGGAAAGAAGTCAGTATTAGCACTAAATCGACGAAGTAAAAACAGACACTTAAATATTAAAGAATAGATGAGATTTATTAGGAAAAGCTAGTCGTAAGAATCATCTTTTTATGTGGAAGAATTTCACTACAGTAGAAAGGTGATTTTCCTTTCTCCAATAATTACCATAGGAAAAAGACAACCATAATGTATCTCTTATTTTAAGCAATATATTTTAAGGAAACCAGAAGGCAAAATAAATACACATATATACCTCCATTGTTTATTTCTCAAAAAAAAAAAACTCTACATGCTTAATTTTTTTTTCTTTCTTAAATTAATTCATGCTCAAGATGGTATTTACGAATTTTTCAACCTTGTTGTCGTCTTGTCGAGCCATTTCTATCACCATCAACAGCTTCTTAACACCAATAGATAATTTATGTTCCATTCCTGCATCTTGAAGGTGTCTCATGACAACACTACGCTCCTTTTCATTAAAGATCTGGAGCTCCTGCAATACGATATGGAGTCCATCCAACGAAGTAATACTGGAAACATAGATTTCTGAAGAGAACTCGTTGATCATACCCATATCTTCAAGAATTCTTCTCTGACTGGTAGTAGCCAAGATCATAAGGCGACGATCTTTTGGTGGTTTTTTCTTTAACAAGACCAAAAGTGCCTGGAGGACGCCATTAGAGAAGCGGGGACCAATTGGCACATAGTCTAAAAAATAAAATAAAATAAAATAAAATTAATCCCTTTCTTTTCTTTTCTTTTCTTTTTTTCTTTCTGCCCATGCGCACAGTAACTTTACCTAAAAGACGTTCGATACTGTCAATAACGATACAGCTCTTTGGTGATTTGTATGAATCGTTAAAGATTTTATTGATTTCGTTGATCTTTTGTGCTTCTGTCATACCAATCATAGTTTCTGGTGAGATTAATTTAATGAATGGGAAATCACTTCCAAGTGCGATTGTGGCAGCAATCGCTGTTTTACCGCTACCAGGAGGACCATCCAATAAAACGCTAACCAAAGGTGTACGTGCAGATTGACGTACTTGGTCGACAAAAAGTTGACCGTCTGTTAAAATCTGATTTATATTAGGAGAGAAAGGGATGATACCATTTTGGACACACTGATTCAATTCTACTTCGGAGACACCAAAAGCTGGTTGAACTTCCTTGAGTGCATTCAAGAAATCATCCATGTTAATCTGCATATCTTCAACATCAGCTGAAACACCAGCCATAGTGCCCACTTTAATATGACGACTGAAAGCATAAGAAGAAGCTGCTTTTACTACACCAGAAATTTCAGCACCACTGTAATTCTTTGTCAAATCAGCCAATTCATTCAATTCTACATCGGGATCCAAAACCTTATTCTCTCTCATTTTGCTTGTGTGAATCTTGAGAATTTGAAGACGACCCTTTTCATCAGGTAGACCAATCTCCATGTGAACTTCCAAACGGCCAGGACGAAGTAAAGCTTCATCAATCATATCTTTTCTGTTGGTCATACCAATAATCAAGATATTGTTTAATTGTTCAACACCATCCATCTTTTAATATTATGAGTAAGTACTGGATGATTGACGAGCAAACCCACTCTTCTTTCTAACTTACCTTTGCCAATAACTGATTGACAACTGAATCACCAACACCAGTATCACCACTGCGAGATCCTCTGGACTTACAAATAGCATCCAATTCATCAAAGATAATAATGTGAAGACCCGACTCCTCACCCTTTTCCTTGTACTCTGCCTCTGCATCAGCAAAGAGCTTACGAACATTCTCTTCACTCTGACCGACAAACTTTGATAATACTTCAGGACCACTGACAATCTTTGGTTCCTTTGCGTTTAACATTTTACCAATCTGGCGAGCCATCAATGTTTTACCTGTACCGGGTGGACCATAAAGCAAAATACCCTTGACATGCTGTACACCCAATTTTTCTACCAAGGCGGGAGGGAAAATACGAGATGCAAATGCACGACGAAAGATGGCACTGAACTCATCGTCCAAACCACCAATACCCAGATCTTCGAATTTGAAATCAGGTTTAATCAACTGTTTAGCAGCAGATCTACAAGTTAAAACACATTATCAATATTAATACTATAATGATAACAGGATGCTAATAGAAGAACCTACGCTTTCTTAAGATTTTTAAGATTCATGTTGGAGCCTTCAACTCTTTCGAATGAAATAGCAGTTTGATGCATCAAAATACCACGATTAGCAGAAGTAGATGACTGCTCAGAATGTGGATCAACCTCGCCCTTTAAATTTTTCAAAACCTGCAAGTCAACTACCTCCAAACCTCTTACAGTGACTGCAAGATTCATGCCGTGAAATTCGAAAACCATATATTGACCTCTGGTAAATACTTGGTTATGGAACGACTAAGTAAATATAAATATAAATTGAAATGAGCATGCTATCTTTTTCCGAAATATATATCATGTTGTATATATGTATCACGTCTTCTTACCACTGAAAAGGCTTCTGCCAAATCTTCTGATGTGATTTGATCGGGATAACGCATACTTCTCTTTAAGAAGTCTACTTCTAGTGTCAAAGAGGAAAGATAAATATTTCCGCCTGCTTCCGAATAAATGTTATATGGCGAAACGACAACAGGTTGACCCAAGCTAAACTGGGCCCAGCGACGGTGAGCGCTGTTGACACCCAATGCACCTGGCTCCATGGTTTTATCTTGTCTATATGAACAGAGAACATATATGTTTTTTTTTAATAAAAGAAAAATAAAAAAATAAAAAAAGGCTCCCTGTTGTTTATATGTGCCTGGCATCTTTCTTTCTAGTAGAGATATTGTCTTACCTCACAGTGAAAACAAAGTTGTCATTGACTAAGATGTAATGATTCTCGGGATGAATTTGTCCTGGTGCAATAAACACGTTGTTAGTTAAAGCAGCTGAATCCGAAGGACATTGTTTAACATTCATAGTAATGCCTCCATCATTCTGTCTGACAGGAGCTCTATTGTCATAATAGCCTGAGCGATAATCCATTTCTTCTCTTTTGAAACTGATGAATTATTAAAAAAGAAAAGAAAAGAAAAGAAAGAAAGAGTTTAAGCGGTGCCACGGGTATTTTTCACATAAAAGCTGAGACGGCACTTATACGTCATTCAGCCAATGAGATTTGTTTTAGTAGACTTTTTAAAAGAGCGATTTGACATCAGGAGGAGGTATCAAATTATTAGAAAGGCTGGGGATCTAGAAAAACGGAGCAGTTGAAGGTATTAACAAATATAGTAGCATATTCCAATGAGTAATAAAGATCCATAATAGACGCAGGTACTATCAAATAGGATCAACGGAGCTGTATCAGAATAGACATAGCTATTATGGGGTTGAGGAGTAAGCCAGGATGCAGATATTCAAAGTGGTTATCAGATATAAATTTGATTCTTTTTTCCATTGAAAACCGTACAAGTGGATGATCAAGATATTTCAGCAAAAGCTAAGAGTCTCATTTTGATATATATATATTTTTCAATACTATATCTTGTTACATATACCAAATGTAACTTCTTGAAAATGATGAAAGGCAGTAGTAAAGATAATAGACTAAATTAAAAGACTGTCCATGCTGTTTTTCCCGTTCAAGTTCAGCAACATCTTCAGCCTGCTTTTGTCAGTCGCAATAATAAAATTTAATAATTGCCAAGATTGTAGATTTTACGTTCTCTTAAAAAAAATGTCAGTAACGCTCATCACAAGCATTTTTATTTATTCGAGATTATACTATAATACAAAGAGAGCGCAAATAAAGTTGAGTAAATACTAATAGACAATCATTTTGTCTGATCGAACATAACACTCAAAACTCCTTCATTTCTTTACTCTCCCTAAACAATATAAACGTCTCATTAACAATAGTTCAGTAAATTCACAAAAAGAGAAAGAGAGTGAGAGAATACGATTGTATTAATGATCATGTGCCTTTCTCTTTCCATAAAATATACGAATTAGTTTATTTGGGTACTTATTTACATCAAGATATTACTCTTACCACTAAAACTAAAGTCAAATGTTCTTCAAAAAAGTTTGATTTAAAAAGTTCTTAATACATTAAAACTCTCCAACACTAAATTTTATAATGGCTGAAAAAAAGTACCCAGCTAAATAGCAATCAGTAAAACATATGCGCATCATTTAATTTATCATTCTGGATTGGCATAAACGTCAAAGGAGGAAATTCAGGGATTTCCACTAAAATACATATTTGTGAAATCCAATCGTTATAAACGATGATTTGCATCATGGAAATTTATGAAATAGGAAATGTACAGAATATCACTCTCTCACATTAAATGAGACAATGAAACTCAATATCTTGCTTAAATATATTTAGGAAACAAGCTACAACACAACTGCATAGTCATAAAAGAAAGAAAGAGAATTGTAATATTTTAAAATTAAAAGTCTTCAACTTTTTTTTTAAGACATCAAAATTGAAAACCATTCAATTGTCTCTTTCTTCTCCCTCTTCTTCTTTCTCATTATTACGAATGTCTACAACCATGTGTCTTCAGTGGAACACAGCAAAACTAGGATGTTGTTATTGGAAAGAAAATGAACTATTAGCTATGCAGGATATTTGGGAGTCTAATTCATTGGGTTATGTACGAACACGTAAGTTTTGATAAATGACAGTCAGCGTGTATGCATATATCAGACGTAAAATTGAACTGAGCTTATTGTTTTTTGTTGTTAGTCATTGCACAAATAGCACCTGAAGTTGTTATTTTACCAGATTCAAGTGACGACTTATTATACCAATCCATTGTTGAATACAGTATATACATATATATGCTTCTAAAATAATAAATATATTTAACACTTAGATCATATTATATAGACTCTGACATTGAAATAAAAAAGATCAAGTCAAAAGAGTTTTTATTTCATAAAGGAAAGCTTGAGATTCTCAACTGGTTCATACAATTTCAAATGACCACTGAACAAAATGAGATGAATGAAAATGTACACCAAAATGTACTTTTGACAAATGTTGATCAAGACGACAAAATGCATGCTCTACTAAAATTAGAAGGTGTTTTTAGATTGGAAGAGAACAAGAAAACAGTTATATATCTGAACAATTTATTATATTCACGTAAAGACATCTCATGTATTATTTCATAAATAGGTTGGCTGCCTAGGTGTTCTTTTAAATTACGTTAGAGAAATAGTGGATGATACAGAGAGCGGAGAAAATACATCAGAAATACCCAAGATTTTTTCATCATTTTCATGGTAAATAAATAACATATATATCATTTATTATTTAACTAAACTTATGTTTCTCTATATATTTATGTTTTCCAAGTGATGACTATGTACAAATAGATTCTGAAACGTTAAGGTATATATTTATTTATAAAAACATATTTTGCATTATATATATCAATTGTATTTTATAGATCTCTTTGTATATTTGAGTCCGAAACCCACCCAAGTATGCATCAAAACAGAGGAAAGGAAAGTTTATCCTTATTCGGTAAACCAATGGACACTATCTATTTTTTCTTTTTAATATATAAACATATATTATGAAAAATTACAGGGCTCCTTGATAAAACATGCAGTGTATTGGGAAAGCAGTTATTAAGAGAGTGGCTCTCAAGACCAACCATAAATATAGAAGTTCATGAGATGAGACATGAAGCAATACGTTATTTTATTAGTAAAAAAGATGTCATGGATAGATTACGATCACATATGAAACATATAAAAAACATGAAAGGAATATTGTCCAAGTTGCAAGAAAATAAAGCAACTACTCGTGACTGGAAATCCATAATGGAGGTAACCACTTTAAACAAATATATATGTGTTTTGTGTGAGAGATGGAGGAGGCTTTATATCTTATTCTAACTCACATAAAACATATATTATTACACGTACACGTAGTTTGCATACTATACTGTTTGTATTCATACTACCCTACATCAGCTGGATATAGATATTTCCATAATTCAGGATGCACAAGAGTCAATTCCTGTTTCTGTAATGAGAGGAGTCTCAAATGAAATACAGAAAAAGGTATATATATATATATATATATAAAGAGAGAGAGGGTATAACTTGTATCGGTAATAAATAAAAAGTTAATGACTTATATCTACACAGATTTCTTTTGAAATAAGTGAAAACGAAGGCCGCATTGTTGTGCAATCCAATGTTGATGATGTAATTATTGTAAACACTTCATTTATGAATAATATAAAAGTATCTAACGCATGATTGAAATAGAATCTAGATCTACTACGAGAAAGATATAAACAGTTGGACGATTACTTGGTACTGTGACCTATTTCAAGTCTAACCTTAAATTTACTAAATATTTTAACATAGCTTAAAATCGCACAAGAAATTAGTAAAGAGCTACCAATTCGATTTGGCGCTACTCTCAATGTGGTATATTTTCCTCAGTTAGGCTATTTAGTGACATTACCTAGATTAAATTCTGAAAATATGGTTATGGATGGCTTTGAATTACAGGTAAGTCTTTAAGAAGAAGGAGGAAAAGGAGTATCTAAAAAAAATTGTTTTGTTCTACTGCTCTTCATGTAGTTTGTAACAAAAGATAATTATTATTATAAGAATAGTAAAACTGTTGGTAAACATATTTCCCTTCTTAAAACGTTGAAGACCATATAATGAACAAATAAACAAACAAAAAATAGAGCTGGATAGCACTATTGGTGATATTCATGGAATGATTGTTGGTGAGTTACAAAAAGAAGGGGGGACAAAAAAACACAATTACGTAGGTGTTCTAAAATAATTACAGACAAAGAAATCGAAATTATTCAGGAACTATCTGTCTTCGTGTTACAATACCAAAACGAGATACTAAAATGTGTTAAGAGGATATCAGAGCTAGACTGGTATTTTTATAATCTATCTTACATGAGAATACATTACTTCATAGTCTAAATAACATTTTAGTATCATATCCTTTGCAATGGTAGCATTAGGCTTCAGTTATGTAGAGCCTATTCTAACAGAGACTGAAGATAAAATTATCATTATTCAAGGAAGGTATGTGAATAATAGAATGATGTACATGATAGAAATATACACTTTTTTTTTTAAAAAAAAAGAAATTATAAGACACCCCTTGCAAGATGTATGTATGGATATTTTTATTCCAAATGATACTCTCATTGCAGAAAATACAGAAGTGGTAGGTGATCCAGCTGAAGATAACCAAAGAACTTCCAAAATTCAAATATTAAGTGGCGCTAATTTCTCTGGAAAAAGTGTCTACTTGAAACAAGTAAATTATTATTATTATTATTACTACAATTGCTTTATTTTATTATTATTATTCTCATCATTTTATTAATTAGGTTGGATTGATTACCTACATGGCACATATTGGGAGGTATGTGTATATAAATACAGAAGCAATCTAATTTTAACTGGTATCAATTAAGTTTCGTGCCTGCTGAAAGCGCTACTATTGGAATAACAGATAAATTTTTTACACGAATCCAGACTTCAGAAACTGTATCCAAAGTAAATGCGTTCTAAGATTTATAAGATAAAAGAAAATGACTTCAATCTGATTTTCGTATGATAGCCTCAAAGTGCGTTCGCATTTGATGTACAGCAGTTAAATCGGGCCATCAATGGAGCCACGTGCAAAAGTTTAGTGATCATTGATGAATTCGGAAAGGTAAAAAAAAAAAAGAGTAGATCATTTCCATTTTTTTTTAAAAAAAAGAAATAAATTATTGAATGACTTGATGAAGGGAACAAATTCAGTTGATGGGGCCAGTCTGTTCGGAGGCATCATTCGTCATTTCCTATCACAAGGTGGGAACTGTCCAAAAGTATTGGCTACCACGCATTTTCATGGTGAGTAAATACACATATTAATATATATCATCTACTTTTTTACAGGTTTTAATCAAGTAAAATAGGTTTGTTAGAGAATAATATCATTGGTCAACATAACATAACACTCTCAACAACAGAGATCTCCAACCAGATCGTTAACGGTAAAAGTCAAGTGACATTCCTATATCGTATTATACCAGGCACAGGAGATAGTAAATCGTATGGAATATGGTGTGCCAGTATAGCAGGTATCACCAACCCTATCATCGAACGAGGTAACACATAAAAACTATGATATCTACTCTTATTTATTAATGACTATTTTTTTTTAAAAAATAAATAAATAAAAAAAAAGCTATTGAGCTAGCGCAAAATTATTCTGAGCGTACATGCATTGAAAGAATAATGGACAGTAAAGAGATTGAATTATATGATCAGTTACAAGTTTCGTTTAATGAATTTGTAAATACAGAGCATAATCAGATGAATTATAAGCTCTTTTCTGATTCAATAAGCGAGTTGCTAAATTAGGATTACATAATAAAGGCATATTTGCTACAAAATGATCATTTGTCATCGGATGTTCAATCCGAGAGAGCAAGAGAGAAAAAGAAAACGCAGAGAATGAGCGAAAGATATTTTTAATTCATTGTTCATTTTCTGCAACTTATTTCTTTTTTTTTAAAAAAAAAAAGGAAAAAAAGGAAAAAAAATGAGGAGAAGGGAAAAAAAACATTCTTTGAAGAACAAGAAGAAGAGGAAGAAGGGGCGTGTTGTGATAAGTTGTATTGAGCACGTTCTTAAAATGTTTAGATGCAAGTTTGCTAAATAAGAATAAAACCCTTGTTTTTTTTCAATATGTTATTCACACTGTTATATTTTTAAACACATTTCAATATAGGCCTACAAAAAGCCTTCAAACCCTATTATGGATACACACCAATCACTTTTTGTGATATTGTAAACAAATAAACCTTAACCAATAGAAATATACTTTTAATATACAGGTTTGACATGACGAAAGGTCCATACGTATTTATACGCTCCAAGCCTTTGCTTTTAATTAGATAGAAATAAACCCATATCAGTAAACTAGAAAAGGAGAGTGATATCAAAGGGTATATCATATTGAACCGACTGAAATAAAACAACTCAAAGTAAAACCAGGGAGCAAACTGTGTCAAAGCTAGTGGCAATAAGAAGAGCATCAGAAGAAATCATAATAAGCCATTAGCTTTCCCAAAACAGGGTAAATCATCTCCTCACCTATTTTTATCTTCTATTTATCTCTCTCTCTCTTATATATATATATATATATATA
>VCJA01003257.1:32984-43945 GCA_024139275.1 Backusella macrospora
AGAGCAATCCCGCCGAGACGATCTAGAGTCACTAGGTCACGTATTCATGTATTTTTTAAGAGGATCCCTTCCTTGGCAAGGTTTGAAGGCTGCAACAAATAAGCAAAAATATGAAAAAATTGGAGAGAAGAAACAAACAACGGGTGTTCGAGCCTTATGTGAAGGTTATCCTTGTGAGTAGCTATATATTATAATTGCAATTACTTTTCTTCTTTTCCCTCTGTGTTTAACATATATTTCAATTGTTATTATCAAGCCCAATTTGCAAAATATATGCAATATACCCGCAAGCTCGCCTTTGACGAAACACCCGACTATAACTGGCTGCGTGGATTATTTGCTGAAGCGATTGCTGAGATGAATGAGAAAAATGACAGTGTTTATGATTGGATGTTACTTAACAATAGTTCTTATAAGACAACCGAAGTAACAGAAAAACCAAATCAAGAAGCAGCTATAAAATCTCCAAATCAACAAAAAACGAAATGGGCAAAATTCAAGTCTTCACTGACATGTGGAGTATTTTAAACAAAATCAATATCCTCTTAATTTCTTTATCTCTCTATCTATCTATGTTTCTTCATACTTGCTTATACACTTAAATCACTATCATTTTCATCATCATCAACAATAACACACATCACCTTTTAATACAAGTTTTTATTTTATTTTTTACCTTATATATGTTTATACATCACTCTAGGAAATTGGGCACATTTTTTTCGGCACAAAAACGGGGTCAAAAAGTGCCTTTTCCCATAATTTTGACACTTTTTTTCTATGTTTAAATTGCCGATGTAGGCTTCACTGGCTGAAAATCAATTTTATTGCTTCACGCTGTCAAATCCCGAAAAAAATGTGCCCAATTTCCTAGGGTGGCATATTACAAGTTGAAACTGAATTCCAAAAATTTAATTTAAAAATTAGAATTGTCTTGATTTCCTTACACCAAAGAAGTTTTGAATAAAATTAAATCTCAAACTTTTTTTTAAAACAAAAAGCTCGTTAAAAGTAAAGCTTATGAAAACTTGATCAATTGCTTTTCTTTTTCTTTTTTATAGGTATAGTATGAAAACGCATAGCGCAGTAATTATACACCTCTTTTCGTCATAGAATCTTCTATAATTGATATTATTTTATGTGAACACTTATAAAGTCATGCTTTTGATCACCTTACTTGGAGGCCATGCTTAAATTGAATGGTTAACCAGTTGGATAAGAGCTTTCTTATTAATAAATCAAAGGCCATAGAACAAAAAATATAATAAAATAAGGTACATGCCCCTGAGACGCTAAATACGATGTATAGTTTAGATAATTAATACAATATAGCATATGTAGCTATTATATTTTAATATTTTATATCGAGATCTCAAGCTATTGTATCGATGAAAACAAAGCTATGGCAGTTAACACTTTCTGCCACTTCTCTTGTAAAATTTTCTGATTTTTAATCCAGGGTAATTAACAAAATATAGGAACTTCTCGATTTCATGACTAAGGATCTTCTTTTTTCACATTCTTTTTTTTTTCAGTTATACAAAATATAGTATAAACAAATAAATGTTCAAATCTATTACCAAAATAGTAATTTGAATATAACGCAAAAACAAACGTCAATGGGCTTTGAAGATCTATATTAAAATTACCCCTGACGGCTTGCATTTAAATTTATTATATTAATCATGTTAGCAAATATTATTAAATTTAGTTTCACAGTAAAGACTAGAGAACCATTTAAACTTGTACCTAAGTTTTTTTTTATGATCAAGAATAAATGAAAAACAAGAGAATCACTATATCTCGAAACAGGAATGTATTACTACTATATGTCATTGTTTATACTGCCAATATAGCTATTGTTGGTAGTGCCATGTTGCAAACACCTACTTCACATAGATATTTTTATTTTCCTTCAACAACAACAGATCATGTTACCCCGTATTTGCAGTATAAAAATCCAGCCTGTGATCACTTTGAATATCCTCGTGTCACAGTGATAGATGCAACCGATAAACTACTTTACGCGTATCACTTTTTAAAAAGCATTCAATATAGTTCCAAAGCTTTAAGGATAACGCTTGTAAATGAGGAGTAAAGTGGAAGAAAAAAAAAAGAAAAAAAAAAGAGAAAAGCAATATCATGTCGAAGTTCAAAACTACTCGGTCCTCCTTAATTCACGTTGGAGCCATGTAGTCGTGAATTCATTATAAATAAAATAAAATCTGTTGTAAATCAAAGATTGGGGGTTTCTGTAATTAATATCTTATATTTTTCAACTGATAATTGGAGTATAAACCTTTTTCAAAGATATAAATAAGTAAATTGATAGTCTTCTCGTTTTATTGTATGTCAAATTTATCTCATGAAAGTCATTTTTCCTTTTCATTAGAGTAGGTAATTGAAAAAACTAGTCTTTTTTGGGATATTCAAGACAGTAACCATAAAAACGTTTATGCGCAGAAACAAGAAAATGACAAGTGTGAAAGTAGTAGTATGATACACGTATTTTCTCATGTTACCATCGTATTTTTTTTTTAAAAAAAGTACATGGATCTTTAAGAACTGGGTCCTGCCTTGAAAGCAATTTTTTTTATAAGGTGCATAAAAAAAATTGTATATTTGCCTTTCATCTTAGAGAGATAATAAAAAAAAAACCAAAAATTTAACATTCTCTTGTAAATGCTCATTTATACAAATAGCATCTAGTGAAGTTTTATGGCGATTTCTAAAAATAAAACGAAATTTACATATTCACACATTTATGTATACTTGATTAATATTAGTAAAGAAAAAACAACGATGGAATCAGTACCATAAAAAAAATCGAGATAATGAAAGGCAAATATTCACAATAGGCTCGAAAGCCTAAAGAAAGTGATAAATAGATAATATTATTGAAATAAAATAAAATGAATATTAAGCTATATGTTTGAGTAGCTGTGTTTCGAGTCTGTAGTAAAACAGGTCATTATACCGAGACGCATTATAGATGTAGCAAATAGCAAAACAACATTCAAATTACTTATACTTAAAAAATAGTTGGTTCGTGGAAGAGAGAGGCTGAAAGCCAAATGTTTGAAGTAAAATGCCAAAAGAAAAACGCAAAAAAGGGAGAATAAACAGCTTCAATTCTGAAGGGCACAAATATTCAAGACCTTTGATATGAAAAAACTATATGTCAATCAAGAATGGTATCCTCGAGAAAAGACTTCTCTCTATTCATGAATATTATACTATAAAAGCGACACTTCAAAAATGGATGAAAAATACAAAACTGCTTTCTATAAGAATGTAAGCTATGGTTGCACTGAAATTCGCGAGATAGAGTCAGTGATATGTGTGTTGAGAGAGATAAGAAGTTTGGGGTTAGTCACCAGTTGAAAAGATCAAGGGGAATAATGGGGAAACTGGGTGAAGTTAGGATTGGACGGATGAGAGTAGTTTTTTTTTTGGTTTGATATGAAGGAATTATGGTAAATCAAGTTTGGAAAAATGAATTTAGGATAAAAATAATTTCTATTTATTTACAAGTAAACATGCATTATACTTACCTTCTTATACCTTCAGAGCAACTTTATTATCAGGAACCTCTATTAAATATGGATATGGATCTTCAAGCCCTCCTAGTACGCGTCCTGATACTCATGTAAATCCTATTCAGTTAGAATATCTTCTAATATACAGCCCTGGGCCATAACCTCTCCAGGAATTAGGACTCAAAGATGGCATATTTACAAAACATTTCATTGATACCTCTTACTTTTTAAGTAGAGTCCTATTCAATATCATTTAACCAGAATAGTAGCGCCAATTTTATCTTTTTTTCTTCTTGTTAACAAATTAAGTATAATAACAACTGCTTAATTACTGGTTTTATAATGAACTCTTGAACATATCGTCTTTATTCCCTTTTAAAATGCACCAATTTTTATATTTTATACTTTTACTCTATCATCTAAAATATCTAGATCCAAGTGATAAAAGTAATTTTATTATCAACACAGATTATTCAAGTCTAATTTGTGACATAATATCTTTAATTATGGAAGGGTATTTTGTGTGTCCATCAATTTCAACTTCTATATTTTCAATTCTTCCACATTTAACTGCTTGCAATCCAGCTACTTCAGCACTAAATGAATGAAGTCTAAAGACATAAGCCAGCACCCAATCCTTTGGTGTATAGCAATTAACAAACCGACCAGAAACAACTGACATGACATCATTCCATTCATCTTTATCTTCAAGTGAAATGGGAGCGCCCATCATAACTACGTTATCTACAATACCAGTACATCCTCTATCTTTCAGTTCCAGTAGACAATTCCAAATAACAAGACAGCCACAACTATAAGCAACCTGTAATACATATATACATCAGAAATCATGTTTTTAGACTATTCTCTTTATAAAATATTGTTGCAATACCAAATTACAAGGTCGATTTCCCTGAACTCTTTGCTCTAATACATCAGCCAAAACTAAAAAAAAAAAATACATTAAATAAAAACTCAATTTATATATACATACATATATATATGTATGTGAGTGAGTGTTTCTCTTACCACTTCCTGCTTTTTTTGATTTATCTGCAGCAATTAACCAAGGATTATCAATAACATATCCAAGCTTCATGACAGTCATAGGTAACGCTACAGCAGCTATATACAGACATTACATATAAGCATTATCAATTATAAATAAATCAATGTAAAAATAGAAGGAAATTCGTATGCCAATATGCACTACTTACCAAAAAAAGCATTTAACACTGTAGCTTTTGCAACTTCCATGCCTGCATAATTTACTGCTGTATCTCTAACAAATTTTTTAAAAGAGTAACCCAATTCTAACAGAGCTTCTTTTTCAAATTCCAAACAATATACATCATCTCCGTTTCTTGCTTTTTCAAAAGAAGCCTCCCAAGGTGTCTAAACGTAGGTATATATATTTAAGCAAAACTATATAATAATAGCAGCAAATAATTAAGTTATAAATGAATATAATGACTTACATGTGTTTCACTTTGATCATCCAAAAGAAAACCTGATATACATATCGTACACTACATTAATATATTTACGTTTAGTACTATATATCACTTGGTGTACATAATTATATGTTTGACAGTTACATGTAATGCTGGAATAGGAGGTAAATCCGGGTCATTTAATATCTGTTTAAATTTAAATTCTTCAACATTCTTTACACGTCTATGCATCTTCCAACCTGTAAGACCACCACCAGTAAGACCAAATAAACTTGTCATAAGTGCCACACCTCCAGCAGTAGCAAAAAATGTTACACCTGTAACACCTGCTATTAGAGGTGCCAACAAAGGAGCAGCAAGTCCTCCAGTAAGTGCTATACATGTATGATTATATGTAAGAAAAGAAGAAAGAAAGAAAGAATGGTTCCTTGTACTTTTAAATAATCTTACCAATGACTGCACCACCTCCTATTACACCAGCACCTGTTGCCAGCCATCTGAAAGCCTTTTTCTTACTGCCTGCTTCTTCCACTGCCTTTTTAGTAGAATGATCCATATCAGAAACTGCATCTTCTGAATTATTTGCAAGCGCATAATACATTTGTTGTGATACACTTCTTTCCACTGCATTTAAATTTCCTCTGTCTAATTTGAAAACATGCTCTAACTCAACTAGAAAACGGCGCTCTCTTGCGTCATAGAGTCCATTAGGTCTTTTACTAAAATAAATAAGTCTTAGCTTTTTTTTTTAAAAAAAAAAACAGTTTTTTCGAAGAAAAACCTTTTATTTTTATTTTCTGGTACTAAAAGTAGTGCAAGCGCCAGTAAATCTACTAAAGATTCAATGCGAATATCTTTTTCGGCAGATACCAAGTTTATGGCTTGTTCAGCAGTTAAGTTAAGATCTAAAATAAATGAACTTAGGATCAAAGTGTCGACTGGTATAATATATGAGTATTTTTACCGAGATCTTGTTGTTCAAGTTGTAAATAGTTGAGGATATCATTCCACCAGTCACCGGCCCAAGCACTTTCTCCTAGAAAGTAGGTTGTATGCCTTATGGCTTCAGAGGTTAATTTAGCGATTGCCATTCGTTTGTTTTTGTCCCATTTTGTAACTGAAAGTTGAATTAGTTGTTTATTGTCTGTTGTTGTTTCTTTTGCCATTCTTAAAGCCAAAAGAGAAAGAGAAGAAAAGAAAAAAAAAGAGGCTGACAATAATAAAACAGTTCGTGCTTTGAAAGCGTGTTTTATATATGATATTCATATACTTTATTTTGATTGGCTAATATTATAGATTAAAATGCTATTAAAAAAAGGTTTAGTGTTAAAGAGATTGTTTTGCAATATATCTTCTCTTCATGAGGTCAATCAATCGATATAAGTAGATGGTTACGAAATATATATATACCTATGCATATAAACTAACTGTTTGTAGATTTTTAACCTACCATTCTCTTGTCCAAGCAGTCAATTATAAGAATGTATGTTCTTTATTGATGTTTCAATATTTTTCTTCTAAGAAAGTACTCTTTTAACCATCTGTCAAGTTTATGTCTCTCTAAAAAATTTCAAAGTAGCTAAACGCGCAGTTTTATACAGCATCAATGATAATTTAAATTTTGAGGAGTTTAAACTTTACTGGTATAATTTTTGTATTTTTATCGAGTACCTCTGTCTGTACCTATCTTTTAACTTAGAACATGAATATCGAATTTTATTTTCATTTTCATTTTCACTCTGTTATATGTCATATGCATTTTGTATTCACTATAATTGATCAACTGAGCTTTTTTTTTTTTTGTCAGAATTGAACAGCTAAACCTTTTTATAGAATGTTAGCTTATTGCTATAGACTTGAATGTAATCACTGCTTTAAAAATAAAATCTATACTGTATTTATCAAGAAAATGAGGAAAGACTTCAAGATGTTGAATAATTATTGTGAAAACTATCAGGAGAAAGAAAAAATGCCAAAGGGGTCATCTCGTGACACTCCGGCGTGGATGCATTGTAAAGTTATACTTTTTTATACTAAAAGACCAAGCAAGTGAGATGACTTTTATTGATATCAATTGAAGCACTAAAATATATTTGACAATTACAAAACTTGAAGTTTTTTTTTCAAAGTGATTACTAAGTTTCAACCATACTGTGAATCTAACATGGGTAGGTGAATTCATAATTGTTATGTTTATTTTACTTTGCTAATTTTTCTCTTTGTTTTCTCTGGTTCAAAGTTTATCTCTGTTGTTCTAGCCTCCTTCTGTTTACTATTTCTCACTTCTTGATCCCCTACGTTTCTAATTCATTTTTTCTCATTCATTATTTTTGACTTCTCGATAATTTGAATTGATTTTCTCAATTTCTTGAAATAAACAGTATAATTGCAAGTTTTAATTACAAAAAGGAGAGAATTATAAAAAATAATTTGAACAACCAGGTGTGAGTCGACTCACTATCATGCATGCAACTTGATATGACTTTGGTTTGTTGTGTAACAAATAAATCGGAACTTATTTTGGACTTTAAAAATAGGATTTGATTTAACAAAGCAAAGCAAAATAAAGGAAAGTAAAGCAAACTGTAACGGTACTATTCTTCATCTCTTTAGATAAAACATGATACGTGTATACTATCTTGAAATAACAGCATCGGGATATAAACAACGTTCAGTTATTTTTTGATATATTTGATACACAAATGTAATCTTTTCTTTTCTTTTAAGTGCCGTGACTCAATGACTGTATGCTATCAGTTTAATTAAAAAGAATGATTGACAACACTTTAAACCAAGTATCAATATAAGATGAATAGCGTATCCATAATCACCACTATAATTATTTCTGTTATTCTTATTGTACTTGATATATACGATATATGATGTATATGATATTGTATCCTACAATTATTTAAGAAAGAAACAAATAAGAAAAAGAGCCTAGTGTAAAAAAAAACTTGGCTTCCTAATTTAGAAATTATTTATATGCCAGCTCTATTTTAACCAATGGTATACCCAATAAATCAGAGAAATGATGTCATAACTCCGGTGTGAAAAAGATGATTTGGATCAATATTTTATACATAACTCCGTACACTTTAAGTATATTTATAAAGTACTAGATACTAAGAAGAAAAAGAAAAAAGAAGAAGCATTCGGATCGGCGGTAAAGTAATCAAAATAAGTATATCATAGAAGCATGAGATAAAGATCTAAACACTATGTGATACAGTTCCAAAAAGCTTAATATCACATCCGAAAAAGCCTATTCTCGTCTTGGTGGTGGTACGGGTTTTGATAAGCTATTAGCGAGAGAAAGAGAGTGGTGAGTGGTGAGTGGTGAAAAGTGAACAAAAAAAAAATAACAATGCAAAAACCCAACATCATTTTCAAACAGAGAAACTCTTTTTAATATAAAAAAAAGACAAGGCTATTTATCAATTTAAAATCACCTCATGCCTCTCTTTTATTCGTTTAATGTGCCTGGGAGGTGATATCACTGGCGTGACAGTGGTGTGATTCACAAGAAAAAAAAATCAAAAAAAAAGCCTGCTTGCTGCTTTATTTTTGTTCTTATTATATTCCTCCTTTTATTTTACTCTTTTACTTTTCTTTTTTATTTTATTTTTCTTTAATAAACTTACCTATGTCCAATATAAAGAAGTCGATATTATTATTTATTTTATTTATTTACTCTTGTCTTGCCTCGATTATAATCGTTGTAAGTTTGAATGAAATGAAATGAGTTGATTACTGGAAATAGCGAAAGAAATGCAAAGCAAGAAAAGAGAGGGGGCTTAAAAGAGAAATGAATACAAATAAATAATTTAAATAAATACATGTTAGGATACCAATGATACACTTGTAGATCGCATAGCAGCATTTGGACCAAGGATAAAAGGAGATCTGGGTATGACTGGACATCTAGTTGCACCCAGCGATATCTATGGCTGTTCTATAATTGACCCACCCACACAAGAAAAGGATTGGATCGCTTTACTAGAACGAGGTCAATGTTCATTTATTGATAAAATCAGAGCAATGCAATCAAGTGGTGCTATTGCAGTGGTAGTTGGTGATAGATATTTAAATGGTTGGGTTACCATGTATGCACCAGGTAAGTAACATAGTTGCTGCTGCTGTTGTATTATATAAGAAGAAATGATTGATTTTTAACAGGTGATACTTCTGATGTGCACATCCCTAGCGTATTCGTAGCACGATATCAGTATCAAACATTACTGCAGTTACTAGATATGAAACAAAATTCCCTATTTATCAGATTCACAGGGGATGATTTGTTGGCATGGTAACGACGATGATAAAAAAAAATACAATGCTATTCACAAATATAAACCTATTATACATATATATTATTTTACTTTATTTAAAATAGGCCACTTTTAGATATGTTACTAGTAGTTGTATTGTCACCTGCTGTTATGATGCTTTTCATTTACCTAACATGGCAAGTACGACAACGCCAGCGAAGAAAGAATGAAATCGCACCAACCAACTTTGTCGCTAAATTACCAACTTATATATTCGGACGTGAAAAATCGATTGACACCGAACATGCAGAGTGTTCAATTTGTTTAGAAGATTATGTAGAGGGTGATAATTTACGCACTCTGCCTTGCAAACATGAATTTCATGCTGACTGTGTTGATGCATGGCTTACATCACATAAAAAATTCGTAAGTAAAAAAAACAAAAAAAACATAGAATTTACTATTGTTAATAATTTTTTTCTAGTGCCCTATTTGTAAATTTGACATTTGTCAAAAAGTAGAAACTCCAAATGAACGCACTCCACTTTTAAGCGCATAAAATAAATCAATAAAAATGACTTTATTCATCTATGTATATATATATATGTGTGTGTGTATTTTTCTTTTCTTTTTCGTGATAGTAATAATAATAACAGTAGTAACAATGACTACTACTATTATCATTGCCCCATAATTATTCACTTATTATCTTTACAATATATAATTTTATATTTTTAGTATACTATATATGTTCTCTCCTGGAGATTATTTTATGGCTTTGCGACCAGTAACTTTAGATTGATAAACTCTGCCTGGAGCTCCTCTTCCTCAACTGCAGAGATTGCGTGTATATTAGGAAGCGCACTAGTTCGAACTATTATATATTAATAATAATAATAAAAAATCAATAAGTATATTTGTATCTTACCTGATCGCTTTTTAGATATCGAGTCATTCTTCAACGTTGGAGGATCCAGATTTCGTTTTCTTAAATTACGTTTTGCACGACCCACATCTTCATCTATAAAACAAACATAAATATATATATAAACATATGATTAAATAAGACTATATATTGTATATACCATTCTCAATTTGATCATCCTTTGCCTGTCTTTTCTTTTCTTCTAATGATGCAATTAAGTTATCGATCAATTGTTTCTTTTCATTCTACCCAATATCATTTAGCCATTTATTTTATATTATAAGTCTAAATATTATCTATTGTGTAGTCATACTTCATATTCTTCTTCTAAAGCAATTTCATCTTTATCATAACAATGCTCGATAAATGTAAGTTGATAATTCATAAAATAAGTTGCATCTGCTATTGCCTTTTCTCGGATCAATTCATATTCTTCAATGGCTTCCTTGAATGCCGAATTAGTTCCTACCCACAATAAAACATTTTTAAATACCCGTTTCTAACCACCGATTATGAGTGTCTTTTTCTTATTTATTTTTTTTACCCTGCAATTCAAACTGAAGATCATTCAATTTGTCTTGATAGATCCTATTTTAGAAATACTATAAGTATTTTCCTCATATTATATAAAACATAAAAAGAGAAGAATGGATGCTTCTCCCTTCTTATTTCTCCTTTTTTGTCCTTTCTTCTTCTTTTTTTGAAAGAGGGAGTTTTTTTTTTTTTTTTTTTTTTTTTTTTTTTTTTTTTTTTTTTTTTTTTTTTTTTTTTT
>VCJA01003278.1:5471-18126 GCA_024139275.1 Backusella macrospora
ATCTTTTTATTAAAAATAGTACCTATTAATAAAATACTACTACTAACATCATTATTCGTTTTCTTTTGGATAATATGCTGAAGTATTTGAGCTTTATGTCTTTCCATACTTCTACTAAGCTATAAAAAAGTCCACTGATTTGAGTGTGGTTGTAGGTATAAAGAGAGAAAAAGATAGTTTATTATTCGTTTATTTTGTATGAAAGCAGCGCTTTATTGTTTAAATTCTTATACTGTATATATGAAAGGGAGTATATGACTGTAAGATAGCTCATTAAGCTGCCCAAAAACCGATTATCGTCAGTCCGCTAAAAAAAAAGGGGGGGATTGACAGCAGACTTTTTTTTTAAAAAAAATTCTGCTGCTAACCCCTTTTTATAGCGGACTGACGATAGTATGTTTTTTGGAGTCATTTTTTATCGGTAACTTAATAAACTATCTTTATTTCTCTTTATACATACATCCACACACAGATCAGTGAGCTTTTTTTATAGCTTAGTAGAAGTATGGAAAAATATAAAGCTCATATACTTCAATACATTATCCGAAAGAAAATGAATAATTACCTTAGTGGCAGTGTTTTTCTTAGTAGGTACCATTTTTAATAAAAAATTCTCGATTTCCGACAGTTTTGGGGGGGAAATGAGAAATTAACTTTCGTCAATCGACTGCCAGTCCGCTATTTTACAAAATGACTGACGAAAACAGAAAAATCCCGACTTTGATCAGTCCGGTAAAGATTCTCTAAGCACTCTGGTATCATACATTATAAATGTCACCATGGGAAATTATTGGTTTTTTTGGCAGGGAGATAAAAAAAAATTGCTAGTCATAGCTAGAACATTACATTTTTGAATAAAAAATTCCCATATTGATACAGGGTCTTAATTTCGTAACTGACTATGTATTTCATTATATCTATTACACGATCACCTAATAAAGAACTTTATTCGTTCCCATAAAAAAAAATTCATTATATCTATTACCAAATTATTTTCACTTATATTTTGGTTAAATATTCTTCACATCTTATATTTTTTCCTTTCTTCATGTGCTTCGCATATTTTATTTCTATATTTAACTCTATTTTACCGTTTTATATTTTTTTAGCTATATTTTATTACTAACAAGATGGATCTTTTACCCATCCTGCTCCGTTATCACAGAACTATCTATGTTTTTTTATATTTTGTATTATTCTTTAAATTGTATAAATACTCTTGTATTAAAATCTCAATAAAGGGTATCAATCAATCACCCCATTAATTCTACACATAAAATTCATAGTTATTATTGTACTTTAGAGAGCTGATTATTATTCTTCCTATTTATTATTACTATTTTATAAGCGTGTGTTGATCACTTGACTATATTCTAAGTCATTTTATTCTTTTATTTTATATATCTTTTTATCTATAAATCAAGAACTTTTATAAGGAGGTTCTCTATATTACTTTTCTTAACAACTACAACAAAAACTGACATTATAATATATAAATAAACGCATTTACATATTTTATATTCAAATGTAAAATAAAATACATAAAATCATAGTTATTCATTTAAAAAAATGTGAATTAAATATTCACGTTGAAATAGAAACTTCTATGATTAATCATCTGTTGCGTATCATATACTGAGAGGGTAATATTCGAAAAAAAACTTTGTAGCGTTTATTAAAGACTATATTCAAGTATTAAAATATTCGCTTTATTTAAATAAAATATAATTAGATCTTGTTTAATCTTCTTGAAAGGAGTTGATATTATTATTTTTTCTTTTTACTGTTTTAGTCCAACATCTTCAAAAATAGTATTTATTTTACTCGTGTTTTTATATGTACTTCTAGTAATCAAATTTGAAGTATTTCATCCCTTTTTTGTCCTGGTATAAAATTATGCCTCCTATAATACAATTTTTCTTTCTCCTTCAAATTTTTTATTCTTATATTTACTTGTTTAAACTGTTAGAATTTAAAATTTTATTTGACTATTTTTATTTATCATATTCTATACTCATGTTATAACATAAAATTTCATTGCTGGCATATACAAATATTTTCGATATAAAAGAATTATAATTCATAATTACTGACAAAACACTTTAAAACTAATAAAACTAATCAATTCAGACCAAAAGTGAAGAGAACCATATACTTGTTATTTTTGGTACTGTTAATTCTAACTCAACGTGAAATAAAATATTTTTAAAAAGGAAAGTATCAACATACTCGTATTATATCAATAACTGGATCTCTTTGCTTTCCATGATTTAAATATTCTCTCTCTTTTTTTTAAAAAAAATATCTAAGATATAATAATAATTTTATATTAATGTATTTTCGATTAAAATAAATAAGAGTATAATAACAAATTAAAAGAGAGGGATAAAACTGGAAGAGAGATGTGCTCCAGATATACGCAAAATTTCATATTAATCTTATAAATAAATAAATCTAGTTTTGGAATAATTTTATGCTTCTAAACATAAAAAAATGCTTTCCAGATCATACCTTTCCGTAAAATTCCTTCATTTATTATAGAGCCATTAATCAGATGACAGGCTTATTTATGTTATATAAAAGTACTAAATATCCTTGAAGTGATTTATACAATATTTTACCGTTTTGAATTATTTTCCAAATTCTATGGCTATAATATTAATTTATTTTAAAATGATACTTATTCGAAAAGTACAATGTAAGTAGCGTCTTAAGATACTACAATAATCAATATATATCTATATTAAATTTTCAGGAGATATCAAACATATATATGTGTATATATATATTTCTATATACCTTCTCAATTTTCGATATAAGAAAGATAACGATCGATCTAATGCATATTTTTTTCAAAATTTATATTGGACATATATATATACGATACAAGTATGCAGTTATCTTTTCTATATAAATATATATGATGGGGTATATAGTTGCTAAACCTAAAAATTAGAAGACGGCAGGGTTATTTAATAACATATGTCTTGTTTTATTTCAATATATGTAGGCGGCCCCTAATTCACAGTATTTGGTATAAATAACATGACAGTACTTCACTTATTTTTGCTATTCTGCTAAATAACTAATAAATCTGTTATAGAATGCGTACCCAACTTCTTGCTTTTGTTTTATTATTTACGTTTGGTATATCTAAAAATTGTGTTTCTGGAAAACCCATTTTAGATCTTGGGACTTCATCGTTTTCACAGGTGATTCATATAAATAAAAGAGCGCGATGTACAAGAGAAGATATAAATAATGATAAATGCGACTCTTCTGGACGTGCCATTGATGAAATTCCAGGCGGAGAAGAATCGGGAGGAAATGAAGAGAGGAATGGAGATGAAGAAAAGAATAGAGGTGAAGGACGTAATAAAAAGGAAAATCGAGGCGGCGGAGCGGATAGACAAGCAGCAGATGATGACTCTGGTGCAGACAGAGCTAGTTACCAAAAAAATAAAAGGAAAGAAAACTAAAAAAAAAATGTTCAATAATATTAACTTTCATACTATTTCTTTAGGGAAAAGTAATGTTTCAGTGGCAACATTAAAATGTATCTAATTCATAAGAAATAATATTTTTAATAAATGAACCATATCGATATATTCGTTTTTACTCTGCCAAGAGATAAATTATATACTTCTATAACCAAATGTATAAATACTTTTCTAAACTCGAATTGGTATTTTTGTACTAAGTATACGGTGTTAAATGTATTTTTGTCCTGGCTAGGTATGGACAAAGTGTTTGTGTGATTTAAAGTAATAAGAGTTGTTTTTAAGAGAATAAAGGATAATATAACCAAATATAATTAGGAATATATTACGATGGATTTAAAGTAAAAAAATTTGTAGTGAGCGCCAGACTATAAGTTGTCAACTAAGTTTTTATATAATAACTAAAATATCTTATAATACTTTAATGATAGAAATAGAATTGCAATTCAATAAGGTTTAGTTTAGTTTAAGTACAGTTTCCGTAGAAAAGTAATTAATGACTAGGTTTCAAATAATTCAACAGTTCTAACTTATTATTCATTCAAAGATTATAAATATACCTCGCAATAACAATGTATATTGAATTGCTAGTAAAAGTTATTTATATAAAGTAAAAAGAAAATAAAGAGAAATAAAATAAGACTTTAAGAGTCAAAATAAAATATAATTTGAAATATAATGATTTCAATCAGAATAAAAGATATGCTAGAAACTAGCTAAGAAAAAGGTGAGCAAAGCTCCAAAGTATGTGAGTTAAAAGTGAGATCAAAAGAAACTAATTTATTTATTTATGAAATTTAGAGGGGTTTTTATAGTTTTTGATTTTAAGTTACGACAAAATATCGTGTAACAACGGCTATTGTATGGTATTTTTAATCTATTGTAGATAGTAAAATTTAGTATGTGACACTATTCACGAATTTGAACTGCTTTCTTCCCTGTATACTACAGAAGAATGATTCAAGTTGAATACTGAAGTGTATATACTTGAATATATTACAAAACAAAAATGCTTATTCTACTACGTAATAATTTCAACATGCAGTTATTTTTCAAATTACAAAAACTTGAATACTACAACTTAGATTACCTCGAATATGTATACAAACAAAAGGAGGTGGCAGTCAGCGTAGTTATTAGTTTTTTTTATACATGGTCTGTTATACATTTACTTATGAATACCCTAGATCTTTCTGTGGGGATACTATTAAGATACAAACGCATTGTAATGAAATTTCTGGGTTTTTATATTAATATGTAATAGCTCTGTACACCCTATAGCTCTCCTTTTTATACTACTATTATGTTAGTAAAAACTCCTTGGCTATTAATAAGTCCTCATTATTTTATGAGAGTCGGTGTTAAATTTAACTTGGTGTACAAAATAAACAATTGTAATGTGTATGTACACCTGGCAGTAGTGAGCATATAACCGATATCTGAAAACTAGCTTTTATTTTTATGTTTAAGAAAATAAAATCAGATACTGAATAAATAACCTTAAACTAGTTTCTATATTCCTTGAAACATATATATTAAAAATAAGAATAGTACTTGGATGTGCTCGCATGTTATCTGCAAGAAATCGTATACGTATTATTATCGCTTGGGACACCACACAGTGACTTAGAAATAAAAACTATTAAGGTCATTTGCGAAGCAACTTAAATCTCATAATTCTTATTTTATAAACAAGAAATAGAATGTATTTTATTAATACAAAAACCTCAATGGCCTTAGTCAATCTATTTAATATTTTTATTAATTCATTGCTTGCTGCACCTACAGCCGGTGTATATACAAATAACTTGCTTGAAAAAGACACCCGCCCTCCTTCTCAGAAAACGGCAAATAATCTAAAGTTATACCCTTCATATTTCAAGTTAAATACTATACCAGTTCTACCGAAGGCTCCAATACCCGAGATACTACATATACCTATTACTACCACAACTTTACGGATCGTAGCTCCGGAAGAATTACCTGGTTTGTCAGGTATCACAAAAATCCCCTCACTTTCCTTATTTGATTAATAGAGAGGTGAAAGTGTCAGGCCAGTAGAATTAGTCGAAGATGGTCCGGATCGGACTGACATAATTATGAAAGAGATACCGGACAAATCAACATTATCACATCTAGGAAAAAGGGGCTCAGAATCAATGAGAAGATCCACGAGGTTAATAGAAAAGAAGTCCAAACTTTATACAATTACAAGTGTCACAAAATGATAATAGAATATTAGTCACAAATAATTGTAAATTATATTTAAGTTCAATATATTAAAATAATAAAAAGAATGAAGCTTGTTAGCGTAATCTAAAGAATAAGCCATTGAGAGCTGTATTACGAAAGACTACAAAAGAATAAACAACCAATATTTAAATAAATGAACAATAATTATTTCCTTTCTCTATCTTGGCTTATACACTCTGTATTATGAAATAGTATATCATTATAAAGTACGTTTAATCGACCTAAACATTATCTAAATAATTAAATTAATATGAAATTCTTCACCATCATCATCATCATTATTATTATTATTATTATTATTATTATTATTATTATTATTATTATTACTATTATGGCTCAAACATAATATGTATGTATATATATTATATACTAATATGACAAACTAATATTAAAAGCTTTTTATTTTATCCATAGGGTCATACACTTCAGACTATTTAGTTATTTTTGGAATTGTAATGCGTTTTATTTTACTTATGGAACCACACAAAGCAGTTGTCCACTAGTAATTTATGTAAAATACTAAAAGTGGCATTTAGAACGAAAAGGGGTAGACGATGTGAAATAGAAGTTTTAAAAAATAAGCAGGATACATATTGAAATTTTTGATATAAATTATATTTTATATTTCATTGTATCTATATGCGAAGTCATTATCTTTTTTTACTATTTTCTGATAATATGTGCAGCAGGATGATAAAAAACCGCTTCCTCGTTCATTATAATATTTGCTAGGTCACTTTCTGGAATACCATCGTATATTCGTATTTCTTCTTCATTTAAATTGAGGTTTGTCCATTCGTTCCTAATTGAAGTTGAAGATACATTTTGACGAATTACTATTTGCTGGTTTTGATTTACATTCGGCCAGGTTTCTGCCAGATCTGGCATGCTTTCACAAGCCCGAGCTTGGGCAATTTTTGAACGTAGACTGCTAGTATATACTCTTTTAGGAACATTCGGTATTTCAACGCACTGTAGACATAGAGGACATGTAGCATTCCTTCCAGTAATCCATGTATCTATATAGTATAGTTATATATATAGTTTTATTTCATATATGTTTACGTATATATATTTATCGATTACCTATACAATCCTTGTGATATTCATGACTGCATGGAAGTATACGAAGTATATCTCCAGACTCGAATGTGTCTAGACAAATAACACAAGAGGTTAGCCCCTGCACGGAATAACTCGATTTGATAGATTTATTTTCTGCATTTTCTGCGATTGATGTATCTTCTGATTTTTCTTTTTCTTTTCCACTTATTTTACTAATAGCTTTGTAGTTCTCTTCATAAATGCGTGTGGGTAATAAATCTACAAGACTTTGCTCCAATTTTCTTCGCCTTCTTCTTCCATTTGAATTAAAAGAACTCGGATGCTGTCCCATTAATGTCCTCCAAAAATGCTCGTCCATTGCTAATTGCTGATGTTCGTTCAAGCTCAATGTCTCATTATTAGAAAAACTACCGGATCGTCTTTTCTGCCATAAATGGCACTGCAATGCAGCTATTTTTGAAGAGTTAATATATGCTATCACGAAAAGAAAAGAAAAACATACATATAACCAACACACTTGTAACTAACATTATGCCTATGATTACTAAAGCAAATTGCCAATGATCTAATGCTGGTCTGTGAGTTGGATAGAGGGTGATATGAGAAAAGAACTGAGTGTAACCATTTTTTGTTGTATTTAGTTGATGTGAAAGATTTTTTAACTGCCCTAAAAGCTCTGTACCAGTAAATAAATCAACTACATATGTTGGAATCATGATTGCTTTTGGTGTTGTTGACTAGTATATTAATATATGTATGTATGTATGTATTAGATAAGATATTAATACAACCACTAGAACTTTACAACTATTATGTTGGTTTGATTAATATTACCATATCATATAACCGAATAGGTGTGTTCTCACCAATAGAAGTTGCATTGTGATATATTATTGCCCCACTTGCTCCATCTATTTGTGCGTTTAATATTTTTTGCGCTAAAAAACAATTTCCTGTTTGCTTTATCAGTGCTATTTTTGTGATGTTATATTTTTTGACAATTTCAGGAAGTGGTATTCTTTTTATTTTACGATCGCATGAATCTCCAGAGTCATAAAGTATTCCCTAAACTCAATTATTATTACCAACCTCACTGTGTGAAAGAAGACGAAGCTATTTTATTTTTTACTTACGTGTAGTCCATCTTTGGATACCTCCGGTGTATTATCAATAGGAAACACATTTTTTTCATAGATAGCGTTTTCATATAATAAGTTCTGGCTATGGTGGATTGAGGGTTTATCAATTAACGACAATCGGACTACATCTATAAATACTGTTAGTAAAATCTATATCGATTCAATAAATTCTACTGTTTTTACCATTTTCAATTTTATAACCAGATCCTTTAAACCATCGACCTGCATTTGGTAATGTGATGGCTCCTAACAACACCCAAAGAACTAATATGACGGCCAAAGCATAAGTTGCGATAGGTGTGATACGTGACATTTTAAAAAATAAATAAACAAACACAGATTGACAAACAAACAAACAAACAAAAATTACTTCAAATAGTTTAATAATAATAATAATTACAATAATAATAGAACAATAGTTAAAAAAAAATGCAAGTATACAATGTTTGTTAAGAGTGAATAAGACAATCAATATAATTTACGCGTAGATTTAAGAAAACAAGTTAAAAAGTCCGAGACAAGTGGGTATAAAACAGATTCCAAGATATTTCATAGCTCTTATCTATGCCTACTCGCATCGATGAGCTCATTAGGTGTTAATATTTCAACCGAGACTACAACACTCACATCGTTTGCTGGTTTTGTTTCGTTTTCATTTGGTTTGTAACAGTTGTATTTACAGATTGGACATTGACTTGATTTTTTTGTAAGCCATACGTCTATTTTTTTTTAGAAAAAAAGGTTTCAGTTTCAATTAAGAATATATAGCTTATTATTTCAATACTTTACCTATACAAGCAGTACAATATCCATGATGACATGGTAGCACACGGACAAAACTATCGCTTTTAAAATCTTCTAAACAAATAGAGCACATACTGTTTGTCATTGTTGCTTCATCATATGTCGCAACAGGACATACTTTATCCAATTTTACAAATGGAATGACATGAAGTGCTTCATTAAAAGGATGATTCAATCCCTCCAATAGTATTACACTATGATGAGGCGTTAAATTACGGTTAAGTGTCCTCGTACGTCTCATTACAATACACCAACGATATAGTATAATGACTACAAATTATTAAAAATTAAAATTAATTTTTTTCCGTCCTTCCTTGTGACATTTATACCCAAATTTGAATTACCTAATAACACCACTACAACTGCGGTTATTGTATAAACAACGTAGCTTTTTTTATCGTCAGATCCCCATATATCATCTCTGGAACTATCGCCTGATGTAGCGTTACTAGATGTCCCAGGTGCGGAATAAGTAACAAAAGCAGTTTCTTGCAATGAAAATGTCAATTGTAAATAAACCTGCTTTGTTCCGTTGGTTTGTAATGTCTGGCGTAAAAAAAATCCATTTATGTAATTAGCATAGGAACGAGGTATAAAATACACTGCTACAAAAGTAGACTGTAAATTAATTTGATTCTCATCGACCATTAATGAAATATTTCTTTCGTCCGGTAGTGTATTAGATGGCCAAGTTGGATAAGATGCGTCTGATGTGTTTTCATTAGTGAAATGAATATCATTGTACAGAATATCATCGTATATAAGTACACCTGTAACGTCTAAATTATAAGCGTCCGATAGGCTTTGTATGGTTGAGATTTTTTCTGACCAAAGTTTACATCTCCCTCCTCTCTGAACCAATCCAAATGATGGCTGTGACATCATAGATGGACTAGTTGTTGTGTTTCCGTTCAATCTTTGGACATCTTCAATTGTTGTTTGGCTACAACCATCACCCATATCTACTACAAGACGCTAAATAAAGCAAAAGGTGAGTCATATGACTAGTGTATGAGTTGCTTTATCTGGAACATACCTCGTTATGACCATAAAGATCTTTGAAGGAATATACTGTCTGAAAATCCTGACTGTATACCTTGGACGAAGTATCCGGTAGGTATGTCTGAGAATTGTTTGAGCGGGTTAAATCGTATTGAACTAGTATTTCCCTAAATAAACAAAATAAGCTCTCTGATGCCTTTTTCATTTTGATTGCCATTCAAACTACATGTTACCAAATGAGAGGATTCTTCGCCGAGGCTTGGGCAGAAACTTTGAATATTAGTAAACATAAAAGTGATATTGTCCAGGCACTGCCGATATAAACCATTCGGACATTCAACAACTTTTTTAATATGATAAAAAAAGTTTAGAAGGAAAAGAAATCCAGTTCCCGGAGCTGGAAAGAACAAATGCAGTTTATGTCTGAAATTTTACAAGTCACACATACCAACTTGGCACTTCCATTATGAAATTATTTTCACCAGTCAAAGAGCGTTAAAGTCTATGAGCAACTTAAGCAAAAAGAATAAAGGATAGATTAATATAAAATTATATACTTACTAGCTAAAATAAATATGTCCATTTAACGTAATTGCCTCTCACAGTCATTCGCCATTATTCAATATAACTAGAGTGCTAATAACACCGGTTTTTAATTGGTTTCTTTTTTTAGCGACAGATAATTCGTTAGGTCATTTAACTTCCAGCTGAAGTCCTCCAGTGTATATTTCTGAAATGTTCATATTCACGAGCTCTACCATTAGTATTAATGACTTTTTTAAATTACTAAAAGACATACTTTTACTTTATGGTTTATTTATTTAAATGTGATATTTATAAAAAAAAGTGTATTTGAAATTGCTATCGCTATCGCTATTGCTATTGATACTAGACTAATATTTTATTTTTTATAAATGCTACTATTGACAATCCTCTGTGCGTATACGCCCTTTTATTAGTACGCTTACTTACATTTATATTACATAATGACTTACTGCACATATTTCCGTTCTCTATTATATCTTTCATACATACCTGGGTCGTCTTTGTCTTTGTCTTGACCACGCTTTGTTGATCTACGCGTATTTTTACCATTATCAGCATTGCTACTCCTATTAGCTATTTTGGGTGTTGGTCTTTTGATGGTAGCTTTTGTTTTCATCAAATTGCTTATATCAAGAGGCTGAACAACCCTGTTGCTATTCCTAAACCAATTTAAAATTAATACATACACCAATAAAAGTACATTATATATCATCTTCCACCTAAAACCAACAACATACCTCTTATCAACGGACTTGTTAATAGGTGTTGCTTAATTAAAAACATCAGAAGAACTAGACTCGGTTGTAGCTACAGAAATGGCATTACTATCCAAATTTATTGTCTGATCGTTGACTGCTGTACCAAGAGTTTCACTTGTATTTCGTAACGAGGCTATTCATTGTTAAGAGTGGGGTTTTTTTAATATAATAACAAATTAACTTAATACCTTTTCCGATGTTCTCAGCAGCAGCATCATCATTTGCAGTCTCTTTAGTCTTCTTAGTAGGGTTATCGACTTCATTCTTTGCGGTGCGTTTCCAAAAAATATGAGAGCAGTACGTTTGTTCCCTAGTTATCCTTGTGGGCACGCAATGGTAAATAAGGGGACGTGATATTATCAAGCTGCTCGATAGCTTCTAATCTGGCGTCATCACCAGATTCCTTGGATGAATTATCTTTAGCAATGCTATACTTCTATTTCAGCCTGGTGACAAGACCTGGTAAACGAAATAAAACCAAGGCATCACGAACAGCATCCATTTGCTTTTAGTGATTATACCACCATGAATTACTGTCATTAACTTCTCAAAAGAAAGCCAATAGGATTGAACTTTACTGTTATTTTCATCCCAGTAGCTCAGCAACTCTTTATGGGTAGAGGTTATCACTAAAAGACCATATTTTCGATTTTGTTTTTCATTTGTTTAGCTAATAGTATCCTTAACAACAAGCATAATCTCATCGAACTTTGTCTTAAATTCGACAACAGTATTTTTCCTCTTCGAGCTGATCTACCTTACTGGCGCCCTCGGTCAATGCGTTAATTGCGCGTTCGATATCTTTTTGGGTTCCTATACTTGAGAAATAAAAGTAGAAGACGTTTCCAGAGTTTGAAGATAATGTAGATGCAGACATAATACTTTTTTCTTGTTGGTAATATAATTGAAAAGGGAAAAAGAAAGAAAAAGAATGCTAATCATCGTGAGAACAATAAAAAAAAATTATTAAGTTCTTTTGAAATAGAAAAACATAGATTCGGAGTGAAAATTTTCCACAGTGTGTCTTCTGAATAGCTTTTGTACTAAGGTTCAGCTCAATTCCTTCTATCTTTTGGGCATCGTTGGGTATCAGCCTACTCGTGCGTTAAGAGAAAATCGATTTCTACTAATGGATAACTATGTAGGTGTTATTTTTCATCACGAAAATCAATGTAGTGAACTCCTTCTGATTTAGTACTTAAAAAGTCTTATATATAAAAAAGGCACTCCATATGCCCACTTTTTTTAAGGCGAATACGTTCGGTCTCTTCCATATTTCTCCAGCTGCTATACGCACCACCTTTTTTTTTACAGAGAAGGTGAAGCATTTTTTCGCAAGATTTATAAGTTACCAAAACAAAGATGCTCTCCAAAAGAAAGAAGTGTCAGTCGATAAACAAATATTTAGTAATATTGTTACCTCGTACTTTTAGGATACTCTATAACGAAGACTAAATCATGTAGATTTAACATCAACGAACAATTCTATTTTATTATTATTACTTTTATACTTTGATTACACTATTATTTTATTTTATTATCTACTATTTTTCTAAATTCACTTATTTTATTATTATTTTCTTATTTC